>SJXQ01009208.1:0-18319 GCA_006408695.1 Aepyceros melampus | reverse complement strand
TGATGCTACCATGAGCCATCTTGTTCAGGTATAATTTTGCACAAGTGTCACTGTGCTGAAATTCCCAGAGGTGAGATTGCTGGGTGAAGGTAGTACATTTATCCTTTTGATAGATTTTGAGCACCAAATCACCCTCCAAGAGAGACGAGTCATTTTGTTCTTTCCACAAGCTGTGTTTGGCCGCAGCGTCACCAGCAAAGTGTGTTCTCAAACTTTTGGGTTTTTCCAACTGATGGGTGAAAAGTGGTATCACTGTAGTTTTAATTTGCCTTTCCTTCACTGAACATTTTTCATAAATTTAAGAGCCATTTTTGTTTGTTTTGGGGAGCTCTATTCAAAATCCTTTGCCCATTTTCCATAAGGTATTTATTTTTTCAGTCTCAATTTCTAAGAGCTCTGTATTTTAGGGAGATATGAGTTGCAAATATTTTTCCCCTTTGTTATTTGTCTTTTCTTTTTGCTATGTCATTTTCTTCCTCTCTAGAAATATTTTTGTTGTATATAATAATTTTTTAAATTGACTTTGGTTCTTTATATCATAGGCAAGCCTTTTCTACTTCAAGATTCTAAAGAAATTTGTTCATGCTTTTTTCTTATGCTTTTATTATCTCATTTTCACACCTAAATTTTGAAACTTTTGGAGCTTATCCTCATGTACAATGTGAAGTATAGGTCCTGGAATATCTTTTTAAACGTTTATCCATTTGTCCAAGACCAGTTATTAAAGTGATACCATTTACCTCTGCTGAGATGAGATGCCCCTGTTATTAGAAATGAAATGTGTGTATGTCTCTGAGTCTATTATTCTTCTGGCATGTCTGACTCTTTGGTCACTTGCGTACTATTTTAACTATTGAGACTTTGCGGTATGCTCTATCTGGAGGACTAGTTCCTGCTCACTGCATTTCTTTTTGGCAGTTTTCCTGTCCAGTCTTGCTAGTTTGCTTTTCCCGCATTAATGTTAGAATCAACTTGTCTGACAGCAGGATAAAGAAGTAGGTAGCTATCTTTTTCAGGCTTCTATAAATTCTACTGGTTTTCCTTGATTCATTCACCCCTTGTTGCAGCTGTCTGTACACCAGTGCTCTCCATCTGCTCTGGTGAGCCTCTTTTCTAAATCAAATCATTTAGGACAGGTCTACAGAGGTCCCCCTCAACCCCTCCATTCGCCAGTTTACCATATTCAGGGATATTGGTATCTGCAAAGCCTGGGGACACAGACATTGTGCTTGCTGTGCTTCTAGCATCCTCTCTAAGATGCTCTCCACTTTGAGAGAGAAGTTTTGCCATGCTTTGCCTCTGTTTTGCCACTGCTTGCCACCCTATAACGTGGGTTAACTACATTGAGCACAACGGATGGAGAAAGGACCCAGGCAGTGTCTTTTCAGGACCAACTCAGCATACAGACAGTATCCAAAGGATTTTGGACTTGAGACCCAAGGCAAAGAAGAAATAGCAAATTAATCAACAGCAGCGGTCCCTCCATTAACCACTTTGGGGAAAGTATAATATTAATGGTTAAAACAGTAGCCTTTCACTAGGAAGGCTTGGGAACTTTCCTCTCGTAGGGGATCAGAGCTGGGGAAAGAAGATAAGAAAAGGAGAGTCTCCTGCTTGGCTTTCACTGAGCGTTTCAT
Source organism: Aepyceros melampus (assembly GCA_006408695.1). Classification (NCBI taxonomy): domain Eukaryota; kingdom Metazoa; phylum Chordata; class Mammalia; order Artiodactyla; family Bovidae; genus Aepyceros; species Aepyceros melampus. Next base: position 16,682 of record SJXQ01009208.1, on the reverse strand, counting down.
GTTTTCTGCCTGCTAGACACCCCCCCCTCTCTGCTGCACACGCCCCTCCCCATGAATCGGAACAGAGCACAGATTCTCCTGAGGAGCTGGCATTGTGAATTCCAGTGCCCGCCTCTAAATCACCAGTTAGACCATGATGAAGACATTTCCTCTTTTCTTACCAGAGCAAAGATGACACACAAGTCAAATGTGATTGGGAAACCTTAAATAGAGAAGTGTGTGGAAAAAAAAAAATATGATGAGATTCCTTTGATGACAGAAATCTTTTATGGCTATTTTTTTTTTCAGCAACTACTTTTCTTTTTCACTTTTTAGATATCCACTTCGGTCTTTTGACAAGGTGACACCTCGGGGATAGCAGCAGCTGAGAATCCAGGCAAGGAGAGCTTGATCACAGACTCTGGGTTTCTTTGTTTTGTTTTTTTTTTTTTTTTTGTGCACAATCATTGCCTGGACAAGCACGTTTTCGTAAAAGCCCTTGCAGACAGGATCGGGCTACCCTACCTCTCCATCCCCCCAACTAACCCAGTGCTCAGGCCTTCACAGTCCTTCTTTGATTGATCTGTAGATGACAACTCATTTTAGGCAGGCTTTTTCTTGAATTAGGAGGAATCTCATCAGTATTTAAGAAAGCCCATGTGGCCTGTTGCTTGCTGACTTAGTTCAGAAACTTCCGCTATAGACATGTTCTGAGCCCACAGCGATAAATTAGCTCATGCTTTCGTGTATTCCCCTCTGTCTGTGATGTCACTTCCACCTGACGGCTCTGCTTTCTCCACAGAGATCTTGCCACATCTCCCCTCCTCCCCTTAAATCCTGTTTTAAGAATCATCTGATGCTTAAGTCCTTCCTGGGAGCAGTCAGCTCAGAGAGCTTGGGCGTCTGCCAAGGCCTGCCCCCCTTGACGGGATAGGGGTGTGAAGCTCAAGGAACATAGGGCAGGTGTCTGCTTTCCACCCGTGGAGACCGACTGGTTTATTTCGGTGAACACATTGTAATCACCACATGCAATTTTAGTTTTCTGAAGTTTGCATTGCTTCAAAGTTCTATCAGCCTGATGTTTGCAGGTAGCTCTTCCTGTCTGGGAAACGGGGCTGTAAGAGGGCTGAGCAGGGCAGTCCCACGGCTCTTTTCTGCCTTTTGCAGTCAAGAGGATGAAACAGCTGACATCTGTTTAGGGCGTGGGAATCCCACGATACTGGAAGCCTCCGATAAAGTAAACCAAAACATTTCATTAAAATTCATTTCCTTTTCTCACATCTTGCTGAAAACAGAAAAATATTTCAACCTTGGCATAGCCACTGAATTATTCATCTGAAAATTAAAAACAAAAACCAAAAACCAAACTTTGATCCAACACGGACGGGATGCCCCCGCCCCACCCCGTGTTCCTGCTCACCCTTCCTCTGAAACGAGGCAGGAGTCCTTGTCTTCCCTGTGATCAGCGCCGAGGGCAGTGTCTATCCTCTCTCGTCCTCCTGCGGGGGCAGTGCCCTAGAGCCAGGCGTGACTTCCAGGCCCAGAGGACCACATCCTGCCCTGAACCCTAGACCCGTGAAACTTAGGGCCTGGGGTCACAGAGCGCGCAGGCTGGGGCCTGCCAGGGAGAAGCAAGCGTCAGTCAGAGGAGAGTCGCTCACGGCCCCCCGGAGCAGGAGCCAGGCCAGAGGGAAGACACTGCACCAGTGGGGCTCCGCTGCCAGCTCTCAGCCGCTGGGCCAGCCTGTCACACAGCCTGTGCACCCTACTCTCCCTGGAGCTGGGTACTGACATGCCAGAGCCCTGGGATGCTATTTCCAGAGCTGAAGCTGGACCGTGTATGGAGCAGGCAGCTGGGATGGACAGCTGACCTCTGGATGACCTCTCGGGGTAGCCGTTCAGGACTCCTCTTCCACTTCAAGGCTCATTCTAACCATATGGCCCTTGCCCGGCAGCTTGGAGGAGGAGACCCAACGGCCTGTGCTCAGGGGGCCTTTGGGATGGCTGCCTGCCCCAGGCTTGGCTTTCCCCGGGATTGTGAGCCTTCCTCAGGTCTTTGGGAGCACCTTTTGTATCCCACCCACCACTGTGCCCTCTGGGAAGCTCCTCCCCAAACTCCTCCTTGAGTCTTAGTTCTATGGCAGCCATATTTTCTGAACTCCAAATCAAAACATGAAGTAGGAGCCTTCCTAGGTTATTCAGGGAGGTGGCTCTTTGAAGTCAAGGCTGCCCTGGGAAGCTGCCCTGGTGGTTGCCTTCTGCGTGGATGGCCTGGGAGATTCCGTGATGGGGCCTCCCTTTTGGAGATATTCTGCCTTTTCATTCCACTTGTTTCTTAAGTGTCTCCCTCAGGAAATTCACTGATTTCTATTCTCAGAAATGACTTTGTCAGTAGCAATTGAAGCTTCATGCACTGACGGCCCAGATGCCTTGGAAGTTCTGGCTTACCTGGGTGACAGCCACATCCACGTATCTCAAGATGAGGACGGACAAACCACCCCTTGCTCTGTTTCCAGCAAACACTCCACCCCCATGCAGAAAATGGCCCGCCTAATTATTCAATGTGACTGTCAGCATTAATCAGATTATCCGGAAGATACTCAACCCTATTACATTTTGTTGCACAAATAAAGCCTAAGGGGAGGAGAGTTCTCTCTCCCTCTGTCCCTGTTTCATGAGAGGAGGAGTCTTAAAGGGCACGTGGGGTCCTCAAATCCTGAGATCAGCAGCAGCAGTGTTGGCAGCAGCTCCTGAAGAGTTTCAGGGCCAGAGACCTGGGCAGCAGGGGGCACACAGATGGCGGGTTGGAGGATGCGGCTGGATGGGGAAAACGAGGCTGGGACCAGCAGGGGGGGCCTGGCCAGGATGGTTGGAGCAAGGTTTGGCTCAAGCCCTGACAGTGAGCTGGGGTGAGAGCAGGTGCATTTGTTTGCTTACAGTAAGTACCTGGACTGGCGGTACTGGCGGTTTAAGCAACAGGCAGTTATCATCTCAAGTTTCTGGAAGCTAGAAGAACAAGACCAAGATGTGGGCAGGGTCAGCTCCTTCTGAGGGCTGAGACGGAGAGTCTGTCCAGGCCTTTCCCCCGCTTCTGAGAGTTTACTGGCAGTCTTCGGCATCTCTTGGCTTGGAGACACATCCGCCCATTTCTGCCTTTATGTTCACATGGCGTTTTTCCTCTGTGTGTGTGTCCATTTCCAGATTTTCCCCTTCTATGAGTACATCAGTTTTTAGGAGCCCATCTTGCTCAATCTTACCTCCTCTTAACTAATTACATCTGCAAAGACATGAATTCCAAAAAAAAATAATAATAATAAAGCCATTTTCCCAGGCACGACTTTCCTGGTGGCTCAGAGGTTAAAGCGTCTGCATCCAATGCGGGAGACCCGGGTTCGATCCCTGGGTTGGGAAGATCCCCTGGAGAAGGAAATGGCAACCCACTCCAGTATTCTTGCTTGGAGAATCTCATGGACTGAGGAGCCTGGTGGGCGGCAGTCCATGGGGTCACAAAGAGTCGGACACGACTGAGTGACTTTCTTTACTTACTTACTTACTTCCCAGGCACTGGGGTTAGGACCTCAACATTCAAATTTGGAGAGAACGCAGTTCAACCTGTAACACCAGGTGCGGAGGTGAGGGGAGCCTGGTGCAGCCTGGGCAGTCAGGCACTAATGGGACCAGGGTGGAGGTCCCAGGCAGCAGTCAGGAACCCGGGGTTCTCAGGGGCTGAAGGGTCAAGGAGACCCTTCAGGAGGGAGTGATCAGGTGGATTGCTGTACAGTGTAGGGCCATCCCAGCTGAGTTAGCCTTAGTCCTGGAGGTGGTAGGGTTCCCACATACCCCCGATGGAGGAGACCCAGTTCCTCTGCCGATGAACTCACGGGGACTGTGATGAAGCCGGTGTGCCTGTGAGTAAGGCTGAGACCACAAACTGACGCTCACTCCACCATCCTGGCTGGGGGCTTTGTCTCCGGTTGCCCTTGTGTCTTTCAAACCAGGGGGTTCTGCCCCACTGCCTGGGAACTTAGTTCATGAAAAATGAATTTTGTTCAGACTGTTAGTGAGTGTGGCAGAAACTATTAGTTGTCCCCCAATATCCATTCTCCTTTTCTTCCATAGCAATAAACCCCTGGTTTTTAGCCAATCATATGAGTCTCTGGAATAAAAAAAATACATTTCCTAGCTTCCCTTGCAGCTTTGTGACCATATGATTAAGTTTTGACCAGTGGGAAGTAAGCAGAAACTTCTGGTAATTTTATGCTTGAAGAGCCTTCTGCTTCAAGGAACCTTTTTTCCCCTCCTGACTTCCCCTTCCTCCAGCTCGCTCATTTAGTATGATCCAGGCACTCTTCTAAGCATTTCACATACATCGACTCCTTTGTTTCTCACAACCCTATCACAGGACCGCTTTCTCCATCCTCTCACCACTTGTGGAGGATTCTGAGGCTTTAGGAAAGGGCAGGACTGCAGGACAGAAGCACCTGTGTACCTGACTCCTTGGATACATTTCTTAAATAGGTTTAGTTAACAAATACTAGAGCCCTCAATGAGGCTTCCTGGGTGGTAAAGAACCTGCTGCCAATGCAGGAGATGTAAGAGACGCAGGTTAGATCCCTGGGTCGGGAAGATCCCCTGGAGGAGGGCACGGCAACAGGAAGCTGTGGGCTACAGTCCATGGGGTTGCACAGTCAGACACGACTGAAGTGACTTAGCAGACACTGGTCCTGCAATACACAGGACCCACATGGAGGAAAGATGCCTGCAAATCAGGAACGCTTAGACTGGACTGTCAAATGACCGGGGGAAACAGCTTTCATTGTGTTAAGATGTTAATGTCGGGGGGCTTGCCTGTCACTGCAGATAGAACTGACCCTAACTTAGTCCTCAAGGCCACCATGGACCAGCCTGGCTGTACTAATAAACCCCACTTTGTGCCCTTTCTCTGGTTTCTGTGACTCTCATAATTCCTATTAGTTAATCAGGATTTTCTGCTAAACACTGGTGAGTCTAATCTTATCAGAGAGCATGATAATTGCCTGGTCCTCTAGATGGCTTCCTATCTTTTTGCCCCTGTTTACTTTCAGTGTGTATCTGACTTTAACCTTTGGGGTTTTGGACCATTTCAGTTTTGCCAGTTTTGACTCTCAATGCTTCCAAAGTGCCACTCACTCCAAGACTGTACTTCGGTGCTTCCAGCCCAGATTATTGTCACTGCAGATAGAACTGACCCTAACTTAGTCCTCAAGGCCACCATGGACCAGCCTGGCTGTACTAATAAACCCCACTTTGTGCCCTTTCTCTGGTTTCTATGACTCGCATAATTCCTATTAGTTAATCAGGATTTTCTGCTAAACACTGGTGAGTCTAATCTTATCAGAGAGCATGATAATTGCCTGGTCCTCTAGATGGCTTCCTATCTTTTTGCCCCTGTTTACTTTCAGTGTGTATCTGACTTTAACCTTTGGGGTTTTGGACCATTTCAGTTTTGCCAGTTTTGACTCTCAATGCTTCCAAAGTGCCACTCACTCCAAGACTGTACTTCAGTGCTTCCAGCCCAGATTATTTTGGGTCCTTCTGCCTCGAAGAGCTGGGCACCTTGACTTGCAAAAATCTGCACTAACCTGACCGATGACTCAGCAAGAGGGTGATGACTTATATTCAGCACCCATGATAGCAGCCTGTCCTCTTGTGATCATCTCAGTAGACAATTTAAAACCTGATCTCTGCAAATTCCTAGGACTCCACCTGGCCCATTTGGACTGAAAAAACAGATGAACTAATCTCAGAATGATTCTCACGGAGTCTTCAACATTCCGTATGGTTGAAAGGTGGTCTTGCTAGTGGTATGAAGGCTGGAATAATTGGTATGAAGTGGGCTAGTCCTCACATTCGGGGCTTAAAAACCTCAGCATTTCTTTAGCTTCTGGGGCATGTGGGAAGGACCTTGGAGCTGGCAGCTTGGACTAGACTCTTCAGTGGTCTTATGACCCCCGCTTAGCACTAACACCACAGAAACAGCTGTTAACCATCTACCAGCTTCTGGACGGTCATCAGGATTAGACCTCAACTCTTGAGAAATCTACCTGGCCCATTTGTGGGATTAAATGTTCCGAACTCTAGAAATGTCCCAGGAACAAGACATAATGGAACCCCAGCAGGGTTAGGGTGTTCCTTTATTCTCTAATAGTTGGAGAGGTGGGAAAAAAAGAAAAAAAAAGCTGCAAATCAGACAGATCTGAGTTCAAATAGTGGCTTTGCCAACTGCTAGATATGTGAGTGTTTCCAAGTGTATTAGTCCCCCAACACTCAGTTTTCTCATTTGCAAATGGGGCACATTCTTATCTTTTGAGAACCAGATGTATTGACTGTAAAGCCTCTCTAAATGTAATTATTTTGGGAGGCGATGGAAGCCCTTTTGCCTTGCAGAGCTCTGTCTGTTCTGATGCTGGGGGAATCTTGATTCTCCTTCATTCTCATTCCCTCTCTGACATCATCAGTCTCAGAATCTCAGCCCTGTCTTTTAACAAAGTATGTAGCTTGTCCACATTACTTAACCTCTTCACATGCTTCCCTCATCTTTAACATGGGGATGCTGACAGTCCCAACTCCACAGCACTGTTGTGAGTACGGAATGAGTAAAAGTGTGTGAAGCACATAGAATGGAGCTGAGCACATTAAAGTTTCAGTTAAATTATCATTCTTACAGGAAGGAATTCCTTGCCAGCTCATCGTGTCTCCCCTTTTGGACAGAAAGCTCCCTGGGGCTTGAAACCTTATCTCTTTACCTGCCACAAACTCCCGTTTGCTAGTAAACCTCGTCTTCAGGATGCTCAGCCGCCTCTCAAGGATTCACTGGCTGGGAAAGAATAGGAAGTGACCAGTCCCTGGGCTGGTGAACCTTTGGGCACAGACTTCGCCCCTGAGCCTCAGATCCTATCTTTAATGTGGATGGAGCCCTGTAGCACTGGTTCATTGTCAGAAAGAAATCTTGCTGCCAGAGTCTAGAGGGGGTGCGGGGTCTTTCCGTAAATGTTTCTTACTGTGTTGGTGTTAGTCCAGAGTTTGCCTCACACGTGCATCCAGGGATCCCTCCTTTCTGGCCACTCGCCCTCATTTTCCTTCTCCATGTCCTCTCCCTGGTCCCTCCCTCTCAACCCGACACCACACCATCCCTCTCCCACAAAAAATTCCCAGCCTGAGGCCAGTTGCAGTTAACAGGTTTTCCTCTTCCAAAAGTAAGAGGGAGATGGCTTCAGATGCCTGAGAATGGAACCCGACCCAGACACAAAACTCTCTTCTCATAGCTTTGGTGTAAGTACATCACATGGGTCTTTAGCTCATCTTCTATCCAAAGCTGACCTCCCAGGAAAAGGATGCTGGAAGAAAGCATCCTTCCTGGGGTGCGAGTAAAGCTGCTGTCAGAGTCTCGGTAACCTGCATGACACGCAGCCGCATGACACAAGGCGCTTACTGCCTTGCCCACAGCAGGGTTGGTACTCTGTGGATGTTAGGTCTCCTCCTCGCCCCAGACCCCTACCCAGCTGACTCTGGGGAAAAACCACTCTGGTGCCCAGACCACACGCAGGTGCTCCTCTGCCTCCCCTAGAGGGGTGGGTAGGATGCTCACCATGGGCTGCCCCAAGCAACGTGTGAGCAGCACGAGGCGTGGCTACCAGAGGTCCGGAGGAGGCGCCCAGCATTGAACCATGAAGCTGGAGGGGGTGATGAGTTCCTCGTGCCTGCTCGGGGTTCCCTCTGTGCAGGCAGAGCCATCCCGGGGGTGTGCAACCATCGCCGCCTGTTCTCCCAGCGCTGACAGCATCAGGAGCTGGAATTTCGCCCCTCCTTTCCCAGTGTGAGGAGCCACCAGCCAGTGCTGCGTCAGGGGCCTGGACATCCGGAGGGGTTTTCCCATTATGTGAATTCTGCTTTCAAAGAAGGAAACACGGGCAGATCCCCACAGTGTTTTTTCAACCTGACGGTTAAACGTGTTCTTCCTCACAATCTCAGATAAGCACCTGGAGCCACATCGTCTCAGGCTGTGCCACTTCAAAAACTACTTGATAGCTAATTACAAGTCAACACCCCAACGTCACTGACAGCTAACCAGCCATCAGATGTCAGCGAGGAGACCTGATGTAGCCTTTTTATATGCACCGGGAGAGCAAAGGAACAAGGAGTTAGGGAAAAATGCTAGACAGGAACGACACATATCATTAAATAAAGCTGTGACCAGCCTTCAGCGCTGCCAGCTTCTCTGAACAGGCCACACCCGCGCTCTCATTAACCCTGGGACGCTGAAAGCAGCTGGTCCAGCGAGGCGCTGGGCGTTTAGTGGGAACCACTGCCGCAATGAAGGAGGCAGGGCCACCTACCCCGAACCTTTCTCTCTGACTTCACTCTTCAGCCCTGCTCGAGTGTAAATAAACTTGTTTACCAAGCCCAGAGTGTGGATGGCAATGAAGTCTTGTTTGTGACTGCGCAGTGACAAGCCTTCGTGCACAGCAGCATTCGGGAAGTGGCAAAAATAACCGGAGACTGTGTTTCTGGTCAACTGCGGCCATGCAGACGGCTTGGGCCAAAGCTACGAGTCAGTATTCTCTTTTTCTTCTGATTGTGTGTCTGTAACAGAGGAAAACCTTGTTACTGTGCCTAATGTGGTAAACAGAATTATACCATGTGCATCAAGAAGAAAAGTGAAACAAGAAGCAGTGATGAATGTTCCAGCGGGTGTAATCTCAGTGGCCAGTGTGTGGTTTTTTATGAAACGAAGGCATGAATACGAGGACCCTAATTATTGCTCTCAATTGACAAAGTGTGGTGAATTGGAGAATGTGGCAAGACAGCTCTGGCTGGGTCTCAAGGCAGCTTTAGAAGTAAATATAGAAATTCCTGTGTACACGGCGTTACATAAAAAGGTCGCCTTAAAAAGCAAGGTCAGTTTTGCATACCTTACGGAGTGGTCCTGGCAGATGGATAATTTTGTTTGCTTTTGTTGTTCTGTAGCAGAGACCCACAAACTCCAGACCACGGGCCAAGTCTGGCCCACGGCCTGTTTTTATAAATAAAGTTTTATTGGGGAAACTACATTCATTGGTGTATGTGTTGTCTGTGGCTGCTTCCATGATACAACAGCAGGGCTGAGTAGTGCCACAGAGGCCCTACAGCCACAAAACCTAAAATATTTGTAATTTGGCCTCTTATAGAAAAAGATCACTGACCTCTTTGGAAACTTATTTCAGAGAAGGTCCACAGTCTGTTGGTGAGGTGGTGGCCGGAAGGAGGGGGAATGAAAAAGTCACATGGGAAGAAAGAAGCAGAAAGAGGATATATGCAGGGGGTATTGGGGCCTTCAACTAGGATCTGGGTTCCCACATGAATGGGGAGAGGAATGGATTCTGTGTGTTTTGATTCCATTTTTAAAATAAGCAGTCTATGCAGAGCATAAATCTAAGTGGAACAGCTTGGGTACAAAGAGAAATTACCACATAGGTTTTTATAGAGGTATTAAACATTTTATCAAGTTATGGGATCTCTGGTCACAAATAAATTGCGTAAATATCAGAACTATAGTAAAGCCAAACATTCCTTTGGATGCTCACAAATGGAAGGGAATGATCCTAACTTCCTCTTGCCCACTACCAGGGGACCTCAAAGCGGCTGAGTTCTCTCATTGTTAGGACTTTGTATGAAGGTCATCACCTACATTTGTTGCTGCGCATTGAGAGAAAAGAAACACGCAACATTTTTCTCATGCCGGAGGGACCTCTTGCCCAATAGGGCTCATTACATTAGGCCAGTGCCTACCTGTTTAATAATTCTGTTTGGGCTCAGAAGCTGAGCAGGTCATAAGGCAGGTACCGGCTGTGGCTTTTACTGAAGCTGCAGATCTTTGAATCCCAGAGCTGGAGGTGTGGGATCGCTCTGGGTAGACACTAAGTAATGTGACTATTAACATAGTAAGAACACATTAGTCCAGACAGCCCAGTGTCTGGGGCTTCTTAGACAAAAGATGACTTCTAGTTCAGAAAGTCCTAGTAAAACTTTTACTGCTGATGTCCTTTCCTGTTCTCTCTGTGAGAAAGACAAAGCTTGTGTACACAGTCTGGCAGTAGCCACAGACTCAGCAAGAACAACAGACAACAGAGATAGTGGGTAACCCTTGGGGCACAGAGGGGATAAGTAACTTGCCGAGGGTCACATAGAAAGTGCAGGGGCCCAGCAGTCTGACTCCAAAGTCCATGCTTGACAAAAAGTTTCAAAGGACTTCAGGCACATAGAGTTGGCTTAATTCTAATCTTTGCATGATACACGCTCTTATGCACAGACCCTGGTCTACTTATTTAATTAATGAAGTTACAAATCACAAAAGACACAGAGATATAAGGTCTTAGTCTGGGCTCCCACAGAAGCAGACCCTGAAAGCAGTTGGGGCACGTGGTTTATTTGGAAGGTGCAGGGGAGTCAGCAGGAGAATGAAGGAGTGAGGCAGGAAGAGAGGCAGCACATAAAGGGTGTGTCCTTAAGCAGCAGCCCAAAAGGAGCTGGATCTTACCCTGTGGCAAACTGGGAAACACAGAGCTCAGAATCGCCCATGTTCCCAAGGGGCGCAAGACTGGGGCTGCTTACAGATTAGTGGTTTACAGATGCTGAAGAATGCGTGGCGGGGGGTTGGGGGCAGAGGCTTTAAGGACAGAACCACATGCCTTGGTAGTTGGTACGTATCTGGGGCACATGAAAAAAGCAGAGTCCAATGCAGTGTTTCTCAATTGAAAAAAAAAAAAAATTGAAGAAAGTGAATAAAAGGCTTATGTCAACCAAAAAGAAAAAAAAAAATTACTTCCACTCTAAGGAGACTTTTAAAGCAATTTTTCCTAATTGCCCCTGCCCCATCAAATTTTAATACTGCAAATATATTGTCTGTTATGTACTATTGCCCTTTGTGTGTGGGTGGGGGGCAAATTGCAAACCATTAAATTAAACTATACAAGACTTTTTTTTTTTTGTCCCCAGTATTAACATTCTCCAGAGGAACAGAACCAACAGGGTGTGTGTGTGTGTGTGTGTGTGTGTGTGTGTGACTTCATTCAAAAGTATATGTGAAAGTTGCTCAGTCGTGCCCAGCTCTTTGCTACCCCATGGACTATACAGTCCATGGAATTCTCCAGGCCAGAATACTGAAGTGGGTTGCCTTTCCCTTCTCCAGGGGATCTTCTCAACCCAGGGATTGAACCCAAATCTCCCACACTCAGGGCGGATTCTTTACCAGCTGAGCCACCAGGAAAGCCCAAGAATGCTGGAGTATCCCTTCTCCAGTGGATCTTCCTGACCCAGGAGTCAAACTGGGGTTTCCTGCATTGCAGGCAGATTCTTTACCAGCTGAACTATTAGGAATAGGCTCCTATGATTATAGAGGATGACGAGTCCCAAGATCTGCTGGCTACAAGACACAGGATGGTGTAGTTCCAGTCCTAAGGCTTGAGACACAAAGAAAGCTGACGTTTCAGTTCAAATCCCGAGAAGGAAAGAACTTCCCAACTCAGGGTAGTCTGGCAGAAGGGAAAGCCAGCCTTCTTGTTCTGTTAGGCCTTTAACTGATGGAGGGTCCACCCACATTAGGGAGGACAATCTGCTTCACCCAGTCTACCAATTCAAGCGTTACTCTCACCGAGAAACACTCTCACAGACATATTCAGAATAGCAGCTCATCATAACACTGGACCAAGTGTCTGGACACTGTGGCCCAATCAAGTTGAAACAAAATTAACCCCCACTTGCCACCACCCCTCGTACTGTATCAGATTTTCTCCCAGTTGGGGGCGCTGCTGCCCATGTTGAAGACCCGCGGTCCAAGAGACCTGGCCAAGGCTCGCAGCACCTGTTACCGCCTGCTGTTCGCTGGCCGCCGGCGCTGGAGTGGTGGGCGAGTCCACAGCAGCAGAGAGAGGAGCACAGCACTGAGTTCATCTTCCTAGGCCAAGGAATCCTCAGAAAGGAGAGAGGGACAGGAGAGGGTAGGACAGACTGGATCCAAATGACGAACTTTGATAACCCATCCCAGCAGAAGTGAATCTCTGGTTTTCATTATTTTCCGGGATTCTTTAGCAGTTTTGATTTTCCCCGAAAGAGCCCCGGCACAAACCAATCAGGCCCTGCCTTGGTATTTCACCGCTGTTGAAATCAGATCCTAGAGAGGATGCGAACATCCTTCTCAGAGCCCGAGTTCCACCACGATCTCACAACAGTGTCAAGCTAGCTCTCGTGTTCCCGACTTGAAAAGCAGTTGAACAGATGGTGGCTGACACCTTTCTCAGGAATCCTGGAAACCCACCAGTCTACCCACTGAGGTATGAAAAAAAAAAGGAGGGGGGAGGGAGGGGAATCCAAAAATGTGGTGAAGAGAGAAAAAGACTGGAGCGGAACGAGCCCAGGAGAAGACCCCGCAGCATGGGGCGATGGAGGCGGAGCGCCCTCCGCCAGAGGGGAGCTGGCGAGCAGGGTGGGCGCTAGCCCTTTCCAAGGAGGGACACGAGGCACCCGGAAAGCTGAGAGCACCCAGCCTCCTGACCAAGCCTGTCCACTGGCGACGCTCCTTCCCGTGAAGATCCGAAGACCGGTTAAAGCATTCCAAATTTTTATGATTGCCTTGAAATAACAGAATTTTTTCCAGATTCTAAATGGAAGCTCAAGTTGTGAAAGCTAGATCATAGGAAATGTGAAGGGAAGGAAAAGCAGTGCAGTGTGGCACCTACCTTTTTCTTGAGTGAGCCCAGCACGCTGCAAACTTGTGTCTAGACTTCATCCCTGAAGGGCAAGCAAGGAAAATGTTCTGCTATTTCATTGATAGGATAAGAAAAAGAAATTTAAGCAAAGATCATCTTTTGCCGGGAAAGGAAAAGAGCAGCTTTAACAGTAAGTAATACTTTGATAAGCTTTCCTGTTGCTCAGTGGTAAAGACTTCGCCTGCCAATGCAGGAGATGCTGCTTTGATCCCTGGGTCAGGAAGATCTCCTGGAGAAGGAAATGGCAACCCACTCCAGTATTCTTGCTTGGAAAGAGAGGCCTGGAGGGCTACAGTCCATGGGGTTGCAAAAGAGTCAGACACGACTCGGAGATCAAACAACAGAAACAACACCTTGACATACCTGTTATTTTTGACAAATGATTTCAGATTTTTTAAAATAGAAGGAGCAGTGATTTTTGGACATAACCCAAGACATGATGCCAAATTCTTTCCTCTTTTATTAAAACTAAGATGTAATAGCTATGTGACGTTTGTCCTGGTAGCACACTCATCTCACAGCCTCAGTGACAACTTTGTGGCTGACCACAAAAAACTTACTAGAAATTAATCTAGCAGAGTTGCTCTGATTTTTCAGTTCCTACACAATTAAGGCATTATAGAAGCCTTCTGCGGAGAAGGCAATGGCACCCCACTCCAGTACTCTTGCCTGGAAAATCCCATGGACGGAGGAGCCTGGAAGGCTGCAGTCTGTGGGGTCGCTGAGGGTTGGACACGACTGAGCGACTTTACTTTCACTTTTTACTTTCCTGAATTGGAGAAGGAAATGGCAACCCACTCCATTGTTCTTGCCTGGAGAATCCTAGGGATAGGGGAGCCTGGTGGCTGCCATCTATGGGGTTGCACAGAGTTGGACACGACTGAAGCGACTTAGCAGCAGCAGCAGCAGAAACCTTCTCAGGAATGAGAGAGAATCCTAGAACGTGGGACGTGTCATTGTTTGAGGACTAGAGTCTTAAAAAGCATCAAGCCAAATCACCCCCTTTGCTTTACAGAAGTGGGAGCCGCATCCGGACAGCTTGAATAATTTACTAAAGGTTACCAGCAGATCAGCAACAGAGGGTGGGGAGAACCCAGATTTCCTGCCTCAGAGCTAGCCTGCTCACTCCTCCTAACACAGAAGGAGGGAACTACATACAGGTTCACTGAAAAGCCCAAATGGAAACTTAGGACCACTGCTTGACATCTGAGAAACTTTAAGATGGGAAGCTTACTTGGCACCACAAGGAAGGGAAATAGTTTGATGGTGGTAGCACGGAGGTTAACTTTCCATCTGCCTTGTAAAGAACTGTCCCGTGGAGTCATCAGAAGGCTATTGGGAAATCCCTATGCTAAAACTTTCAAAAAAAAAAAAAGCTCTCAAATCCCCCATACTTGTTTTCAGATGCCTGGAGACCAGGAATAAGCATTTTCTTTCATTTCACAACTAAAAAGGAGCTTTTACACCCATGAAAGTGACATATTCATCCCCTATCAAGTCAAACTGTAAACACATTGGAAAGCAAGGTTAAATGTGCTGGCCAAGACTCCTGTAACAAAAGAAAGAGCTAGAAGAAGACCAAACATGACTGATAACAGGTCAGTTCCTGGAGCAGGTTTTGACAGTCAGAGGATTCCCAGGTTGGCAGAACCCAAATTCAAAGAGGGATATACAAGATGATCTTTTGGGCCCATAGAAAGGAAATATTAGAGTTTTTGCTTTTTATTTGTCATGTGAAACTGAAGGAAGAAATTAACTTTAATGAGTATCTAATATATGGATGACACTACTACCCTCTTTTGGCCAAACCTCCCCAGTGAGTTAGGTATTAGGAATCCTGAGGGTTAAGAGGAAGTCCTCTCATCCTATACTCTGCAGTCTAAGTACCAGATTAAGTGGCTTCTTATATTATAGTATCTAGTTTACATAAACTAGCTCTAACGAAAGGGACAAGTGGAATCTTTGGATGTGTTCGTGATGAGCTATTTGAACTAATGCACCTACTTTCACAGCTAAAAATGCTAGATTGAGTGGATTTTAAAACATCTTCTTATGATATTGAGGAATTGGTAACATAGTTAGGAATTACAACGTAATTGAAAATTGATGGAGACGTGAAACCCTGAAAACCCATGTTCTTAAGGCGCTCACTGGTCTAGGCATATACAAGCATTAAATTTTATAACCTCTTGGGCAAAGAGGTACAAAAATCAAACTATAATAAACCCTACCCCAAATAAACTTGGACTCCAAAGGATACTCTCTCTCTCTGGGTCATCTGGTAGTGAACCAACCCTTGCATGGATTTGCAGTGCAAAGTAACATCATTTGGGAGAATCAAAACACTGATGTGAATTTCATCTTAAAGAAACTCGGACTGCAGTGCTATGAGATATATGCAGCAGGAACAGATGAAATCCTCTTGTAAAAAAATGCTTCTTCCTTCTAGATTTCAAGCTATTCATTCAAATAATTCTTAATGCCAGAAAGCAGTGCATAATGAAGAATAATCAAGTACATAAGAAAATAAGCACTGTGGATGAGAACAATCAAAAACAATATAAAATAGAAACATTTCAAGAGTTCATGTATTGAAACTATCAAACAGATTATAAATCAAGTATGCTTACTGTGTTTAAAGATTAAAGACAGTCTAAAAATATATATATACAAGGAATGAGAACCTGTAAAAGTGACATAGATGATTCAGGGAAAAAAAATAAAATTTCTACAAGTGAAAATTTCAAGAATTGAAGAACTCAGTAGAGGTACACAGAAACAGACACAGAAACAGGTACACAGATAAGGCCAAGGAAAGAATTTAACAGAATGGAAGATATGTTACAGGACATTTTCCGGGATGCCCTACAAAGAAGCAAAGAGATGGAAGTACAGAATAGCGGTTACAAGATATGGATAATAAACAGGAAAGTCTCACATCCGTTTCAGCAGAGTCCTTGAAGGAGAAAACAGAGAGATGATCCAAGGAAGTATTTGCAGAGATAATAGACTGAGAATTCAACATTGAATCACTCCATAATTAATTCCGTAACGAATTTTAAGTGGTATAAATAAAAAGAGATGTAAATGTAGATATATCAGAGTGAAATAGCAACACATGAAAGATAAGTAGAAAAATTATCAAAGAAGCCAGAGGGAAAAGATATACTGCCTTCAAAAAGTAACAGACTTACAGCTAACTTATCAGTTCTAACAAAGGAAGTCATGAGGCGGTTGAATATCTTCAACAGGATGAACAAAAATCCTAGCCAGCCTAGGATTCCATACTCAGAAATGGTATCTTTCAAGGGCAAAATACACATACTTTCAGAAACAAATAAACAAACACGGTGACTTTTCCACTGGTAGACTCTCAAAAGAAATTCTAAAGGCAGAAAGAAACTGGTCCCAGAATGAAGAGAAAGAGGAATGAAGAGCCAAGAAAGTTAGGAAACATGTGGCTAATTCTAAGCAAGCATAGACCGTATAAAATAATGAGAGTCCTGTGAAGTTTAAGAAAGAGACAGAGATTAAGGGGAAATTGTAGTGGTGGCAGCTCTTTTCTTGATCTGAATCCTACGTAATAACAGACCATGTTTATAGCAAAACTGGTGACATGACACACCCTCCAACCCTAAAACAGAAGTGGGTGGGGGAAAACCACAAATAACCCCAACACCTTCATGATTTTGGAGTCTGTGTGAAAAGAAGAAAAGGAAGCAACAGTGTAGCATTTGAAATACTGGAGAACAGCAGACCCCAATGGAAGCCACAGAAAAGCTCGGAAAGCCAGCTGAGAACAGCATTTGAAACTGAGAGGGGCCATCCTGGGTGAGTACAAGACTCATGAACTCTGAAAGCTGACTTTCTAGGGCTCCTGCCAGGCCCTGCGCTGGGAAAATGCACTTCAATCCACTTACA
>SJXQ01009207.1:331342-394879 GCA_006408695.1 Aepyceros melampus | reverse complement strand
GCACTTTCAGTCTGAATCGCCTTGGGAGTCCAACCCCTGGGTCCTATGTCTCAGAGGGCAGTCTCTCCTCAGGTGTGGTCGTTTTACAGACCAGACATGGAGCCAGGTGCAGATTAGATGCCTGAGGGCAATCCTGCTTGAGATGCCTCTCCTTTCCACCATAATAATAAGTCCACCCCTTTTCACCTGGGTTACTCTGGGCACTTCTCAGGCTATTTCAGAGTGGATCTAACAGCCATTTGGGGGCTTCAGTGTTTTGCCAGGTTTTTTTTTTCTTTTCCTCCTTGTGTTCTTTACCATCTGAGCCAGCTATAACAGTTTTCTGAAGACTGATTTGGTCTAAATGCCTGTTTTTTATAACTTATGGCAGATATCTGGAGCTGACTGAGTAAGAAATCTATCTTTAAGATCATTCCTTTCTCTGTACTTTTGGGATCAACAGAGAGCCTCTTGTAGTCTATCTAGGAATTTATCAGGAGTTTCCTTCTCTCCCTGTTCTATATCAGCCAACTTAGCATAGTTTAAAGTCTTAGAGTGCATTCCCCTGAGTCCTTCAAGAATACACCTGGCAAACTGGTTCTGATCCCACCTTCGTTTAGGCATGCTATAGTCCCAGTCTGGCTCTGTCGTGGGAACTGCTTGCCTCTCAGTAGGGAGGAGCACTGTTTTGTGTTCCCTCTTTCCCCTTGTCTCATGCTCAAGCCATTCATCTCCAAAAGTAGTAGCTTCTCCCAAAACTTGAGTTCTCGGGTCAGGAGTCAGCATCTGTCCCAAGACATACATTGTATCTCTCCAAGTCAGATCATAAAGTTAGTCCTGTAAAGGCTTCTATGAATTGGGACTGTTTGAATTTCTACTGAGACTGAGGCAACCTGTCTGGAAGGGCACCATGACTCAGCCTGTTTAGTTGGGAGCCCCACATACAGAGGCAAAGTAAGACAACAGGAGGCAGCTGAAGGTTTCACACCCAAATCTGCACCCTTAGGACATAAGTCTGGCATGCCCTGCAGAGAGATAAGGAGCCACACATATGGCATTTCTACCCATTTCTCTTGTTTTCTGCAGGACTGATCTAATTCTAAAACAGTATTATAATTGAGACCATTAAACTGGCCAGTGTTCCTCACCTTCCAAAGGATACCATGACCATTCAGTATCACAGAAAAAGATCAGGCGTGTCTTTTTTTAAACTCTGGGGATCAAACTTGTCCCAGTTTTTTAAAATATATTTTAAAGAAGTGATTCTGGAACTGCTAGCTCCCATCTGTAAAAGAGAAAAACGTGGCATCCACAGCCATGGCTTCTTTCCACCGGAGGCATCCCTCCCTGCTCTAGATGGGGGTGTAGGCAGACTCCACCGAAGCTTTCCTTCCATGCTCAGACTTAGTCCGTCCCTTACCGACACAGGTGCCTTACCCGTATCTCCCAGTTCTACCACCGAGGTAGAACCTGCACATATTCCTCAGTATAGTCCTGATGACAGTAGAACTGTTGAGTTATAAAGAGATACACAAAAAACCCAAGATGTCTCTTCTGAGTGTTGCCACACCAGTATATGTGATAGCAAAAGAGGGAATGGAGGGTTGGCCAGCGAGAAAAAAATGATTTTTGTCCTCAAGCTACTAGGGCTAGTCCTTCCAGTTCATTCCCAGTGATTTCACAAAAGGAATATCTAGGGAGTTGAGAGACAAGCATTGGAGAGATTCCTCTGGTCTGCTAAGAGCTAGCCCTACCAAAGGAAGAAACCCACCCTACTTCCAATTTGACCAGATCCTGCAATTACGGATCTGTGTCTGCAAAAACCTCATGGTCACCAGCAATGCTGCTACCCACATAGATCAGAGGCACAGCCATGACAAAGACTTACTTTTAGGACCCTGGGCCCTGAGGCAGGCAGCAAGAGAATGGCCTCTAGCCTGAGAAACGTTCCTGGAACTAGAGCTCCACCTCACTCCCCAGACGTGCTCTTGTAACTTTCAGCTCCTAGCAAGGCTAGGCGCTTCCATCCAGATAGTTTGAAGTCTAAGTAAAAGTACAGAATAACGGCATGGATCACAAGTCCCTTGAAAGTCTGCGATCCGACAGATTAGGTTAGTAGTTCTAATTCCCCATGCAATTATGGGATGGTCAAAGAGACCAGGAAAAGGTGACCAAGAAAAGAAAGTTCAGTCCACACGCTTTGCCCATTTCTGGCCGCTGCCCTTGCAGGGATGTTGGGTGTCTCTTGGCATTGGCAGGTCGGTATATAAACCCCAACAAGGCTCCCATTTGGGGTCTGCCTTCAGTCATTTCAAGGCACTGCAAAACCCCAGAGCAGGGCTCATCACTTGCTTTCCCCAGGACGTGTCATTCATTCACACAAGCACACTGCAAGATAAGTGAAACCTTGAGAGACGGGCAAAGAAAAAGGTTTGAGTTGATCTTGTTAATTTTTAATGGATGTTAAAACCATACAGAGACTGTGTTTCTTTCTCTCACAGGTGTTGGGGTTGATGACATGGATAGCATAAGCAAGCAGATGTCCAATGTCTATTAAAAAGTGGCAGTATCCATGATAATCACCACCATCACCAATGTCCTGGCCTTCTATACAGGAATTATGACCTCTTTTGGGTCTGTACAATACTTTTGCATTTATATAGGAACAACCCTGCTCTTCTGTTATTTTTATAACATCACCTGTTTTGGAGCACTTATGGCCATGGATGATGAAAGAGAAGTAGTCTGTCCACACTGGCTGAAGAAGCAGGAAACTCCTGACCAAAAATGTTCCTCATTAAAAAAGTCCTTCTGCCTCCCATGTAATTTTCTCCAAGATGAACATAAAGCTGATATCCATCCAATAAGTCTATTCTTTTTTTATTTTTAATCGAAGGATAAGTGCTTTACAGAATTTTGTTGTTTTCTGTCAAATCTCAACTAGATCAGCCATAGGTATACATATATCCCCTCCGTTTTGAACCTCTCTCCCATCTCCTTCCACATCCCACCCTTCTAGGTTGATACAGAGCCCCTATTTGAGTTTCCTGAGCCACACAGCAAATTCCCGTTGGCTATCTATTTTACATATGGAATCCAGTGAATCTATTCTTTAGAGAATGTATCCTTTTCTCACAGCACTGAATCCAAGTTTTTTGAAGTGCTCCTATACATTTTGTACATCATAAGTAGTATATATGGATGCTTCCAAGTGTAAGAAGCTTTAGGCCTCCAAAATTTGGCAAGTTACAACTCCTATATCACACCATATTGTAATGTAGAAGAAGAACATTTGTCAAGTTATGGTCCCAGGATTATGGTTATCGTTACTGAGACTCTTGACTACTGGGATAAAAAAACAAGGCAAAAATTGGGAAAATGTCATTTGGCAGATTTTGAAAACAGTATGTAGATAAAAACCTTATAGAGTTTTGGTTACAAGAATATATAAAATATATGGAAACCCTCCATCAAGATATAAATGATAAGACAGTTTTCTAAGCAATAAACCCATTTTTAAATGGAATTTCCACTTTTTGTGTATAACATTAATATTACATCGTCACAGGAAATCATTTGTTCCCAGGCCTTCATTCAAACCATGGCTATTTCTTCTTCAATAAGAAACTGATGTTACACCAGTTCCAAGACATGGCTGAGAAGTGTGAAGTTCCCTAATGGTATACAACCAGGCATTCATATATTTTGGCCAGTATTCTGCAATATTAGAAAACACTGTTCAAAATGTGACTTTTGCATCAACAGTTATGTTCATTGTTTCCTTATTGTTAATTCCTCATCCCCTGTGTTCTCTGTGGGTAACTTTTGCTATTGCTTCTGTGATTATGGGCATCAAAAGGTAGAAATATTTCAAATGCCCATCAAGAGACAGGTAGATAAACAATGTGGTATTTACATAAAATAGAATATTATTCAGCCATGTAAAGGAACTCATGCTACAACTGGATAATCCTTGAAAACATTATGATAAGTGAAATAAGTCAATCACAAAAGGACAAATACTGAATGATTCCACTTATATGAAATCTCTAGAATAGGCAAATTCATGGAAACAGAAACTAGATTAAAAATTAGCCGAGACTTGGGGAAGACAATGGGGAAATATTACTTAATGGTTACTGAGTTTGTTTGGAGTGATGGAAAATATTCATAGATAGTGTGATGGTTGCACAACACTGTGAATGTAGCTAATGCCACTGATCTGTCTACTTTAAAATGGTTTTTGAAATGGTACATTTTATGTTAGAAATATTATATGTTAGGTAGTTAGAAGAGGAAAAGGGAATCCAAAATGGTGGTGGCTAAAAGACAAAGAAAGGAAAACGCCCCCAGAAATGGAACAAAAGGAAATCTGAGGACCAGAGTGAGAATCTCAGGTGAAACAAAGAGCAGTTTACATAGAGCAGACTCAGAGGGAGGAGACAAATGGATAAAAGGAGGAAGCCAAGACAGACTGAGGTCTCTCCTTTGGGGTCAGCCCACCCTCACGCCTTGAGGGTGTACTCTCCTTTGCTTGCTGAATAAAACTTTAAGCTGTAACCAAGCTCTAACACTGACCCACCATTTCAAATCTTTGCTGCAGAGAGACAGAACCAAGGAAATTACACACTCCCCAGACATATCTTGTGTCGTGACTCGGATTTCACCTGGCTGAAACAACCTCAGCTCGGCCCCTGTGAGGTGGAGGCCAAGCACAGCAGAAACCAACTCTTCAAAAGCTCCCACAGTGGAAGCTGAATGCGGAAAAAAAAAAAAAAAACCCAGTGCAATGCAAGTGACAAGAAGCCCAGCATGCTGGAAGCCAGGACAGCAAAAACAAATGTGGCAGAAAGCTCACGTGGCTCAGTCTCAGATTCCAGAAGACCTCTGGTTAAGGTAGGAGGTCCTCACCCCTATGGCTGGGAGGACATATGGCTCACAAAATCTTAATTCTTTTACAATCTCTCATTTCTTGTTTCCTCAAACCCTGCAAACAGGCAAGCGGCACGGGGTGCAATGAGGAACTCTGGCAAGTGTGTCCTGAAGGCTCTACTATCTGCTGTGCCTTAGTAGCTGTTGCCCAAGTGGGTGAGGGTTCTTCTGTCCTTAATCTTCTTTGTGCCAAGAATCAGACCAATGAAAACTGTGAGCACAGGTCAGGTATTTTGCAGGTTTTCCAGCAGGTTTTGAAGGGGATTCCTCAGCATGTTTTTCCCACTGCTTTTTCCTCCCATCCTTCAGCTCCTCTCTCCCTCCATCTGTGCCACTGCTTCCTAAGTATTGGGCAGGTCATCATCTTTCCTGAAGGGGAAAAGTTGCGTTTGAAACTGTTTACCTAAGATCGGGACTCAAACCCACGTGGCTCTGTGCTATGCTTAGCCACTCAGTCATGATTGACTGGGACTTGAGTCCGGCAAAAACCCACTGTGCCTGGTTTTGGGACCTAATGAAGCTCAGGTTCTTGATGTCTCATTGCAAAAAGAGTTCAGTGAGAGACACAGTGATAGGTAAGAGGTAGATTTGTTCAGATTTAGAGAGAAGCACACTCCACAGGGCATGGGCCATCACAGAGGGCAGTGGCCAGGGAATGTGGTGTGGTTAGTTTTTGAAGGCTGGGTGATGCTAATATGCTAATGAGTGGGAGGATCATTCCAGCAATTGGGGAACCAGACACTCCTTGGTCTTTTGATAGTGCTTTGGAACTATCCTGTCACCTGTGTGTGTCATTTAGCTTGCAGATTGAGAATCAAGGTTTAGTTGAATTTGACTTGTCTGTCATCTTAATCAGTTTATAATATGCCCTTGGGCTATGTTATTCTTTCAAATGTTGTGCCCTGCCCCCTTTGCTCCTGTTTCATGCTCTTTTCCTGAGCCCTGTCTGGGCCCACAATGTTGCCTCTACAATCTTCTGGAAGGACAACCAGAAGATAGCTGGCCTTTGGGAGGGAAACACTGTGCAATATCCAGTCCCTCTAGATATTCAGGCCTTCATCTTCCATGTTTCCTAAACATGTGCAACAACAGCATCTCTCAGTGAACCTGCTAGGGCGGGTGACAGACACACAATGCCTGCTAGAAGTCCATCTGTTGGTGGCATCCCTTCAAGGGCAATTGGGCAGGCTTCCAGGAATAATGTTTGCCACTTTGGGACTTAGCCCTGAAGGCTGTTTGGGCCCAAACCATTACCACCCTTCTCCTAAAGTTACAAACATACCCCTGGCTCAAATCTCCACTCCACTTTTATGGAACATCTGATTTGTTGCCTCTTATCAATATGTTCTTAAGCCACTCACTAATTCCTACTACCAGGACCCTGCCTCCTTGTAGGCAACATCACTCCACCCTACTTATTATTAAAATATTCTTAATGCCCATAAGATGTCCCACATGGACATCACCAGATGGTCAACACTGAAATCAGGTTGATTATATTCTTTGCAGCCAAAGATGCAGAAGCTCTATACAGCTCTAAAAAAACAAGACCAGAAGCTGACTGTGGCTCAGATCATGAACTCCTCACTATCAAATTCAGACTTAAATTGAAGAAAGTAGAGAAAACCGCTAGACCATTCAGCTATGATCTAAATCAAATCCTTTATGATTATACAGTCAAAGAGAGAAATGTATTTAAGGGCCTAGATCTGTTAGATTGAGTGCATGATGAACTATAGAATGAGGTTCGTGACATTGTACAGGAGATAGGGATCAAGACCATCTCCATGGAAAAGAAATGCAAAAAAGCAAAATGGCTGTCTGGGGAGGCCTTACAAATAGCTGCGAAAAGAAGAGAGGCAAAAAGCAAAGGAGAAAAGGAAAGATATAAGCATCTGAACGCAGAGCTCCGGAGAATAGCAAGAAGAGATAAGAAAGCCTTCTTCAGTGATCAATGCAAAGAAATAGAGGAAAATAACAGAATGGGAAAGACTAGAGATCTCTTCAAGAAAATTAGAGATACCAAGGGAACATTGCATGCAAAGGTGGGCTCGATAAAGGACAGAAATGGTATGGACCTAACAGAAGCAGAAGATATAAGAAGAGGTGGCAAGAATACACGGAAGAACTGTACAAAAAAGATCTTCATGACCCAGATAATCACAATGGTGTGATCATTCATCTAGAGCCAGACATCCTGGAATGTGAAATCAAGTGGGCCTTAGAAGGCATCACTACGAACAAAGCTAGTGGAGGTGATGGAATTCCAGTTGAGCTATTCCAAATCCTGAAAGATGATGCTGTGAAAGTGCTGCACTCAATATGCCAGCAAATCTGGAAAACTCAGCAATGGCCACAGAACTGGAAAAGGTCACTTTTCATTCCAATCCCTAAGAAAGGCAATGCTGAAGAATGCTCAAACTACCACACAATTGCACTCATCTCACATGCTAGTAAAGTAATGCTCGAAATTCTCCATGCCAGACTTCAGCAATACGTGAACCGTGAACTTCCTGATGTGCAAGCTGGTTTTAGAAAAGGCAGAGGAACCAAAGATCAAATTGTCAACACCTGCTGGATCATGGAAAAAGCAAGAGAGTTCCAGAAAAACATCTATTTCTGCTTTATTGACTGTGTGGATCACAATAAACTGTGGAAAATTCTGAAAGAGATGGGAATACCAGACCACCTGACCTGCCTCTTGAGAAACCTATATGCAGGTCAGGAAGCAACAGTTAGAAATGGACATGAAACGACAGACTGGTTCCAAATAGGAAAAGGAGTACATCAAGGCTGGATATTGTCACCCTGCTTATTTAACTTCTATGCAGAGTACATCATGAGAAACGCTGGACTGGAAGAAACACAAGCTGGAATCAAGATTGCTGGGAGAAATATCAATAACCTCAGATATGCAGATGATACCACCCTTATGGCAGAAAGTGAAGAGGAACTAAAAAGCCTGTTGATGAAAGTGAAAGAGGAGAGTGAAAAAGTTGGCTTAATTAAAGCTCAACATTCAGAAAACGAAGATCATGGCATCTGGTCCTATCACTTCATGGGAAATAGATGGGGAAACAGTGGAAACAGTGTCAGACTTTATTTTTCTGGGCTCCAAATCACTGCAGATGGTGACTGCAGCCATGAAATTAAAAGGTGCTTACTCCTTGGAAGAAAAGTTATGACCAACCTAGATAGTATATTCAAAAGCAGAGACATTACTTTGCCGACTAAAGTCCATCTAGTAAAGGCTATGGTTTTTCCTGTGGTCATGTATGGATGTGAGAGTTGGACTGTGAAGAAGGCTGAGCACAGAAGAATTGATGCTTTTGAACTGTGGTGTTGGAGAAGACTCTTGAGAGTCCCTTGGACTGCAAGGAGATCCAACCAGTCCATTCTGAAGGAGATCAGTCCTGGGCATTCTTTGGAAAGAATGATGCTAAAGCTGAAACTCCAATACTTTGGCCACCTCATGGGAAGAGTTGACTCACTGGAAAAGACTCTAATGCTGGGAGGGATTGGGGACAGGAGGAGAAGCGGACGACAGAGGATGAGATGGCTGGATGGCATCACCGACTCGATGCACACGAGTTTGAGTGAACTCTGGGAGTTGGTGATGGACAGGGAGGCCTGGCGTGCTGCAATTCATGGGGTCGCAAAGAGTTGGACACAACTGAGCGATTGAACTGAACTGAATGCCCACAGCAGGACCAGATAACCCGCTCCTTTGCCATTACTTCTGATATTACCTAACATGGGTCTATGACAATGAAATGTTTACCATTGGAAATACCCTAAACTGCTCTTATGGAGGACTAGGGGAGGAAATCAGTGACTTACATTACCTCAGAGCAATAAGAGAATAAGGCTTATGGCTATTTCACCAGGTTCCCAGTCTCAGGGCACAGGCTTGGATTGCTTTACCTCATGGTATCTATTTCCATCCTCAGTGGACAAAACACCAATGTGTTAAGATTATAGCCCCTTAATCCTATCCAGCACTAGTCATGCTGAAGACCTTGGGGACACCCAACTCCAGCCTGGGAGTCCCAGGAGCTCAACCTGCCTCGACCTGCCTAGGGATCCAGGCCCTAGGAGGTTGTCATGCCTCATCCTGCATGGGGACCCGCCAGTCCAGCCACCCAGAAGGTCAACATGCCTCAACCTGCCCAGGAACTCAATTCTCAAGAGGCCAATCTGCCTCAACTTGCCCTGGGATTTCATCTCCAGGAGGCTGTCACTCCTCAACCTGCCTGGGGATCTGCACCCTGATCCAGGGATGCCTGGCTCTCAGGTTGCAACAGTAATGGGTAGGATAAGCTTCAAAAAGACTCACCCCTAAGGAAGTCCACCCATGGAAATAGAAGGAAGCCTATTAGTTGTGGGACTGTGCCCAGTCTCAGCAATAACTCAGGAGCCCAGTGAGAACCCCATTGCCTTTCTGGAAAGTCTAAAAGAGGCCCTCCAAAAGTTTACCAATCTGGACTTAGACTCTTACGAGGGTGATTTTAAAGGACAAATTACTGTTCCAGTGTGCATCAGACATCAAGATAAAGCTACAACAGCTACAACTGCAGGACCCTGCTGACTCTTTAAATGAGATGGTCCAGACAGTCACCAATACTTTTAATAACAGAGAACAGGAGAAGGACGCCAAGGCCCAGGAAAGGGAGAAAAGGAAGGAGACAAGCCATGCCCAGATGCTGGCCCTGCTCCAGGGGAGCCCTATGCCAAACCCCGAGTCCCTAAATGACAAGGTATGAGGCAAATGCCTAATCTGTAGACAGGCAGGACATTGGGCCAAAGAGTGTCCAAACCGGGACAAGTCTCCTAAAACGGCTTGCTACAAATGCCATTAGTTGAGACACTGGGCAACACGCTGCCCTCAGGACCCAGGAGCCTCAAGGTCAAGTGCCAAGCCTTCCCTCACAATGGTTCAACAGGACTGAATCGGCTCGCTCCAGCCAGCCCGCCTGTCACAGACAACCATCATGGGGCTGGAGCCACGGGTGCAACAGGATGTGGCAGGTAGGTCCAAGAATTTCTTAGTTGACACAGGGGCTACCTACTCTGTTCTGACCTCCTACTCTGGAGCATTCTTCTCCCAAACCTGTACCATTTTGGTGCTATAAGAAAAACAACTATAAAAAGATTCACCTAAGCCTTCTTTGTTGCTGGGATGCACAAATATTTTCCCACCAGTTTCTGGTGGTCCCTGAGTATCCTACTCCATTATTGGTAAGAGACCTTTCTTTACCTTCGAAATCTTGCAGCTATTACAGTCCTGATACAAGATGCTTTAAAACTCTCTCTTGGGGGCAAACTATTTTTACAAGTCACCAGGTGAAACAGCTCCTGAACTGGAGAGGCCATTTATGGATGTCTGATCAAAGTATCCTCAGATATCAAGTAGTGCTGATGGAAAATCCAGGCCTGACTATATCCCCTTGTGAGGTTCTTAACCCTACCACCCTCCTGCCTACCACCAACAGTTTTCTCCCCTTTCACTCTTGTCTAGAAACTTTGGACCACTGGACAAAACCCTGAGAAAGATTGTCAGGAGATCCTCCAACCAATCCTGAGGAAATCTGGTACACTGATGGAAGTAGCTTCATCTTGGGTGGAAAAAGAAGAGCTGGATATGCAGTAAGCTCCAATTTTGAGACCATAGAGGCTAAACCTTTGCCACTGGGTACTTCAGCCCAATTGGCTGAGCTCATAGCCCTGACTCGAGTCTTAAAGCTGGGAAAAGGAAAAAGAGTAGCCATTTACACTGACTCCAAGTATGCCCTTCTAGTACTACATGCACATGCTGCTATTTCGAAAGAAAGAGGCCACTTGACCACCTGAGGGTCCCCACTCAAGTATGGTGATCAAATTCTTAGGCTTTTGGAGGCACCCACCTGCCCGCTGAGGTTTCAGTCTCCCATTGTAAAGGACACCAGAAAGGGAGCATGGAAGTGGCACAAGGAAACCAAGCAGCCAATCAAGCAGCTAAGAAAGCAGCATTACAGAACCATGACCTAATAGGGGTGGCCACCCTAATTCCGCAGACTAATTTGCCAGAAACTCCTTCATACACTGAAGGTGAGACTCTTAAAGCTAAGAGTAAGTGCTTTCAAACAGATCATATGGAGTGATTCCAAAAGGAGGGTCTCCTTTTTCTGCCTGGGAACCTCCAGTGGAGTTGGTTAACTCCTTACATGCCACCACTCATTTAGGGGAGAAGGCCCTCCAAAGATTACTAGAAAGGTCCTTCAGAGGAACAGGCCTCCAAATGACTATAAGGCAAGCGGTCTCCTCTTGTCCCCTTTGCCAATTAAATGACCCCCAAGGAGCTCAAAGATCCCAGCTGACCCAGCCCATTCAATGGTGTGGGACCTACCTAGGAGTGGACTGGCAGATGGACTTCACCCAGATGCCAGTTTCTCAAGGGTATAAATACCTACTAGTCATGATGGATACATTCACAGGATGGATTGAAGGTTTACCACCCAGACTGAGAAGGCTGAGGAGGTGGTAAAAAAAAAAAAATCTGTTCCTTGAAATCATTCTGAGATTTGGTCTGCCCAGATCATTACAAAGTGACAATGGGAAATCATTTACTTCTAAGGTCACCCAAGGGGTCTCTAAAGCATTGGGCACTACTTATTTTCTCCATTGTGCCTGGAGGCCTCAATCTTCAGGAAAAGTAGGAAAAGCCAACCAATTCTTAAAATCAGCGATAAAAAGGATAACCGCAGGAGACCTCCCTGGGATGGAAGGAGGCTTTACCAATAGCTCTCCTCTGTACCCATATTTGCCCCTAAGGAAAAGGTTGGTCTTAGTCCTTATGAGAGGCTATATGGGAGACCTTTTGTTTATGTCAGTGACCCCTTCCTAGATCCAGAGGCTCAGACCCTCTGGTCTTATACCATGGCTATTGGGCAATTCCAACAAGATACATACTTGTAGGGTGTCAATCAGGACTCAATAGATTCTAAAGAGCCACTACTGTATGCTCCAGGGACTCAAGTCCTATTTAAAGTCTGGAAAGATGGGTCCCCAAAGGCTCAACTCCAGCCCACATGGAAGGGCTCCTACCTGCCCTGTAATACTTTCCACCCCCACAGTAGTCAAGGTACCAGGGCACAACTGCTGAATTCACTACTCATGAGTCAAGCCATGGAATGAAAGAAAAAAGGACACTCAATACACCTGTGAGCCCTGGGAGCTCTCAAAT
This sequence comes from Aepyceros melampus, assembly GCA_006408695.1. Taxonomy (NCBI): domain Eukaryota; kingdom Metazoa; phylum Chordata; class Mammalia; order Artiodactyla; family Bovidae; genus Aepyceros; species Aepyceros melampus. Next base: position 382,746 of record SJXQ01009207.1, on the reverse strand, counting down.
ACCTATTCAGGACTACAAATGACTGCTATTCTAATGAACACACTAAAAATTAAGTTTCTGGGGATAAGATTTCTCAGCATAGATCTAAAGAACCACCAATGCTTGGCAGGGGTTGTACTCCAAAATAGACAAGAGACAGATCTCCTGATCCCTGAACAAGGAGGGACTTGAGCCATCTTGAATAAGGTGTGTTGTTGCTGGGTAAATACCTCCAGCTAAGTTAAAGAAAGTCTCATAGTTCTCAAGAAAAACATTCAAATCCTACAGGATCTCAAAAAACAAGCTGCAGAGTTCTCAGGGTGGCTACAATCTCTCTTTGGGGGCTGCTTCTCCTGGTGATGGGGAATTTGGAGTTGGCTAATGCCCCTAGTAATCCCTGTTATCATCATATTGATGCTGCTTATGATCGCTCCATGTATGATCAATTGTTTAACCTATTTTGTCTCTGCCCAGGTCAATAAGCTGCAACATGCAGTGCCGGTTCAACAGGGATATATAAAATTACACCCAACCACAGAAAATATCACTCACTCTTAGATGGACATCGCTGTAAGGACTCTGAGGCTTCAGACTAGCAAGAAGGGGAGGCATCCCACTCCAGTACTCTTGCCTGGAGAATCCCATGGATGGAGGAGCCTGGTAGGCTGCAGTCCATGGGGTCGCGAAGAGTCGGACACGACTGAGCGACTTTCCTTTCACTTTTCACTTTCATGCATTGGAGAAGGAAATGGCAACCCACTCCAGTGTTCTTGCCTGGAAAATCCCAGGGACGGGGGAGCCTGGTGGGCTGCCGTCTATGGGGTCACACAGAGTCGGACACGACTGAAGTGACTTAGCAGTAGCAGGCCCACCTCAGCAGGAAGTAGCCAGGGAGAGCGCGACACCTCAATTCCCAAAAAATTGGGCCTCCTTGAGGTGGGAATGTTCAATAGTTAGAATAGGAAAAAGGGTCCCAAATGGTGGTGGCTAAAAGATAAGAAAGGAAAAAGCACGCAAAAATGGAACAAAGAAAACCTGAGGACTGAAGTGAGAACCTCAGGTGAAACAAACAGCCCTCCTGGCTAGCTCAGTTTACATAGGGCAGACTCAGGGGGAGGAGACAAACATATAAAAACAAGAAGCCAAGATGGATTTGAGGCCTCCCCTTTGGGGTCAGCCTGCCTTCGTACCTCGAAAGTGTACTTTCCTTTGCTTGCTGAATAAAACTCTGAGCTGTAATCGAGCTGTAACACTGTTCCACCGTGTTTCAAATCTTTGCTGCGGAGAGACAGAACCAAGGAAATTACATACTACCCCAACATATGTAGACATTATATTTATTACACAATAAAATATTTTTTAGAGTTTACTAATAAAATTGTTTTACTTTTCAGTTCAGTTCAGTTCAGTCGCTCAGTCATGTCCGACTCTTTGCAACCTCATGAATCGCAGCATGCCAGGCCTCCCTGTCCATCACCATCTCCCGGAGTTCACTCAGACTCACGTTCATCGAGTCCGTGATGCCATCCAGCCATCTCATCCTCTGTCGTCCCCTTCTCCTTCTGCCTCCAATCCTTCCTATGATACAATTCAACTAATATAATCAGAAGGTATGCCAAGTGAAACAAGGGGACCACATCATAGAAGTTGCCTCAAATTCCAGTTGTCTAGAAAGTGATGTAAAGCAGAAGATCTGCCACAAAAATATATTCAAGTAAATAACCTTCAATTCTGATATTGTGTGTGAGTTACATATGATATTACAACACTATAGTTTATTGATTTAAACATTAAAATTCAGTAAAAAATCTAAATATCTGGATTATGATGTTAGAATATAGAAAGTAATAAAGATTTGCTTCTTCCCACAAATATCTGGCATGCTTTTCAAAGTTACTTTCAAAAGTCTAAAGTTTAAAACTCCTGAATATGCAAAATCTGAATCTTATACAAAACTGTAAAGCATCAATTACTATAGACATTATGACTTTTTCTAAACTTCTATTAGGTTGTTATTTTTACTATTTTAACTGCACAAACACCATTTCAGCACTGAGTATTAAAAGGCTTTTTCCAGAAGGTGTCTTCTCATTTTCACCAGTTTTATTTAGAGTACTAGGTTTGCTGGCAGAAAAATTACTGAATAGCTAATATGTGCCTGGCACTATGCTATAATTTACTTTTTAAATGCTCATCTTTCTTTCTCAAAAACATCATGGGACTTTTGTTTAATGTTTTGTCTTTTCATTCTAATGAACTCCAAACAAAGTTTAGAGGGCTCCCAGAAACAGCAAAGGCTTAAACTGGAAGTAAGAATTTCAGAGTAATTTGACCAGAAAACCAAATTAAACCTGAAGATCAACAACTGTTTTGAACAGACCTACCCTGAAAATATACAATTTGTGTTTTTAACCAAAATGTGATCGAGGATTTAAGATTTGAGGCATTCTTCTTCTTTTTTTTTTTTTAAGGACCTATCTCCTTTTACTTTTTTTTTTTTTAATTATTGTAGTATAGTTGCTTTACAATGTTGTGTTAGTTTCATGTGTACAGCACAGTGATTAAGTTATACACATATCCACTTTTTTTAAGATTCTTTCTGGCTCTCTTCAGTGTGCTATTTTAAGGAAGTTGCATTAAGGATCAATTAGAGCAGAGCACACCAAGCTTCCAGTCAAGGACTCTTATCTGATAATCTGGGAGTGCTGCTGCTATGGTCTTTGGAACAAGTCCTCTTAACCCTCCCATCTTCTCCTGGCCTCCCTATAAACCCCAGCCGCTGGGTACCTTGGTCTTCTTCAAGGCCAGACTCTTTTCAGGGCTGCCAACCTTCTCAGGAATGGATCATCCACACCTTGGTACCTTAGTTTTCCTCTCCTTCACCTGTCTTCAGGTAGTACTGCAGCCGCATGGCTTGGCCTGGAGGAATAACTGGCTCAGCCCAGTCCTCTCGCAGTTCCTCCCAGGATGTTGGCCAGGTGGATGATCTGACCAGTCCTCTCGCAGGTCCTCCCAGGATGTTGGCCAGGCGGATGATCTGACCAGTCCTCTCGTAGGTCCTCCCAGGATGTTGCCAGGCGGATGATCTGACCAGCCTGGCTACAGATGGGGAAGGTGATGCTTTTCAGGCTGAGGCCCTTGATCCTTTTCCAGGCAAACAAGAGTGGATGGGGGGTGAGGGAGGGGTGGGGTGGGGGACCCAGGAGCCCTGGTTCTTAGTGCACACCTCGTAGGGGATCTGGTTCCACTGTCCTGTGTCACAATCAAAACCTGCACTGGCTCATCCATCTTGAAATTTTCTTCTAAGATTTCCAGCTCCATCAGTCTCTCCGTGTTGGAGACCACTAGGATGGAGGCATAATTGACCGCGGTGCTCTTCCTAGAGACGGAAAAGATGAGAGAGTCGTTGGTGGTGAAATGTCCTGCACAAAGCGTCGCGCAGCCTTGGCGGGGCTCCCTATCAGGGTGTTCTGCTCCTCGAGGGCGTCTTCTTCATTCTGGGGCTGATAAATCAGGCCAGGGCCGAGAAAGGCCTTTAACACCATGGGGGGCAGCAGATCCAGGGATGCGAGCCCGCCTTCCAGTCCACCTGCCGGAAGGCCCGGGACAGCGGCGCCTCCAGGCAGTTGGTGTGGCAGCGGGGCCGCTGGGCCAGTTGGTTCTCAGACGGCGATGCTGCGGAGGTGGTCGAGTCTCGGCCGCGACTCGTGAGGGGGCTCTGCTTTCTGCCCCGCCGCCCAGCCAAGCGCGGTTCCGGGTCTTGACCGGAGGCCGAGGGCGGCTCCGGCTCTAGGCCAGGCCCTGCGGGCGGCCAGCTCTCTCCCTTGGGGTCAGGCCCCAGCTCCCACACGGGCCACTGGGACTTGGACCCAGGCTCTTGCCCCGCCTCCCGCTCTGGCTCTGGTGCAACCTTCGAGGAATTAAGGCTCATTTCCAGGAAGGAAAGGCCACGTTCTGAAACAGCACAGAAGATCAGAAAGGAGGTGTTGGACCGGGCACTCCTCTCCACCCACCCAACGGTTTCCTGGAGAACTTCTAAGTGAGTCTGTTTGAACCTGGGCTGCTCATGCCCGCATGCTAGAACGTCGTTGGCGTCACGTGGTTGCCTCAGTTCAGTTCAGTTCAGTCACGCAGTCATGTCCGACTCTTTACGACCCTACGGACTGCAGCACGCCAGGCCTCCCTGTCCTTCACCAATACCTGGAGCTTGCGCAAATTCATGTCCGTGGAGTCGGTGATGCCTTCCAACCATCTCATCCTCTGTCTTCCCCTTCTCCTGCCTTCAATCTTTTCCAGCATCAGGGTCTTTTTCAAGGAGTCAGTTTTTCGCATCAGGTGGCCAAAGTATTGCAGCTTCAGCTTCAGCATCAGTCCTTCCAATGAATATTCAGGACTGATTTCCTTTAGGATGGACTGGTTGGATCTCCTTAAAGTCCAAGAGTCTTATTCAACACTACACTTCAAAAGCATCAATTCTTCAGTGCTCAGCTTTCTTTATAGTAACTCTCACATCCATACATGACTACTGGAAAAACCATAGCTTTGACTAGACAGACCTTTGATAGCAAAGTAATATCTCTGCTTTTTAACATGCTGTCTAGGTTAGTCATAGCTTTTCTTCCAAGGAGCAAGTGTCTCTTAATTTCACAGCTGCAGTCACCATCTGCAGTGATTTTGGAACCCCCCAAAATAAAGTCTGTCACTGTTTCCATTGTTTCCCCATCTATTTGCCATAATGTGATGGGACCAAATACCATGATCTAACTAACCCCCCAATTTGTCCCTGGCACCCATCCTCTCAGGATTCAGTTAATACAAGAGGCACTTATTAAAAGCAAATGAAATGAGTGCTTACATAACTCACAACTGACTAGGAGAATTTGGCTTGTTCAGGTACACATACACACTCACATACACGCTCACACACATACAGTCACACACACAGACACACACACAAAAGGCATAGATTTTCCCTGTGTTCTAAGTGGCAGATTTTACCTTTGAGAGGATCATCCAGAAGCATGGTTCTCTGGTAAGGCTTTGGTGAACCTGGTCCAGCACAGTTTGTTATCTTTATTTTTTACAGACATAATGTTCTCCTTGTAAAAAGTTAGAATAAATACATAAAATAAAAAGTGGGAAAGGAAGAACCCAAAGCCCAGTTCTAAAACTTCCTTCTATCATATTCCTCTTCTTAACAGAAGTGTTAAAAAGTGAGCCCTTATCCTTGCAAACCGTTTTCTTTGCATTTGCAAGCATATTCAGATATATGCAAGTATATCTTTTTCATAAATATTATTACACTATCTGTTTATGTGAGCCCTGGGTTTGCTCCCTGGTTTGGGAAGATCCACTGGAGAATGGAAAGACTACCCACTCCAGTATTCTGGCCTGGAGAATTCTATGGACTGTATAGTCCATGGCGTGGCAAAGAGTCAGACAGGACTGAGCAAAAAAGAAAAAAAAAAATCTGTGTATGCAGATTACATTTTTCACCAAATACATCAAAGGATCTTAACATGTAACTGTATGTAGATTTACCTTTTTCTTTTGAATTGCTTTTCCATTGTTTGGCTAGAACATAAATTAGCCATAACACTATTGATAGATCTGTAGGTTGTTTAGAATGTTTTGCTGATATGAACAGTGCTAAGTGAACAAATCTTCTTCTTAGACCACAAGAACTGTATTTGTGAGATGATTTTGTAGAAGAGGATTTACTGGACCAAAGGATATCCCATTTTAAATTTCAGAGTTATTGATAAAATCCATAGGAGTTGGACTTTCCCAATTGCCCAGCAGGTAAAAAAATCTGCTTGCAATGCAGAAGACACGCCCTGGAGATGTGGATTTCATCCCTGGGTGGGGAAGAGCCCCTGGAGAAAGGAATGTCAACCCACTCCTTGCCTAGAAAATCCAATGGACAGAGGAGCCTGGCAGGCTACAGCCCACAGGGTCGCAAAGAGTTGGACACCACTGAGTGACTTCACTCTCTCACTCATGCAAGTTGTATCCATTTACACCCTCATGAAGTTCTTTTTTGTCACAGCCTATCCCAGAATGTCATTAAAGTGATTTGTGTCATTGGTATCTTGTTTTGATTTTCCTATTGTAATTTGTTACCTAGACTCACCATATTCCTCTTTGGGTACATTGTCACCTTATACCTTTTCCTGGTTTCCCTTTTGTCTGATTCATATTTTCTTCATCACTATATAAACTATCCATGTGCTAAGGAAACAATTGCTTGTTCCTGTGCTTTGAGCGATGAACATCCCCTGCCCTGTTCTCCTTCCCCCATTTTGCTAGTTGCCATGCCTTATGTTTGTAGTTGAATTAACTTAATTTTTTAAATGAGTTCTGGATTTTGTTACGTAATAAACAGTCGTTTTCCTTGCACTAGGGCTTCCCTTGTGTCTCAGCTGGTAAAGAATCCACCTGCAATGCGGGAGACCTGGGTTTGATCCCTGGGTTGGGAATATCCCCTAGAGAAGGGAAAGGCTACCCATGCCAGTATTCTGGCCTGGAGAATTCATGAACTATATAGTCCATGGGGTTGAAAAGAGTAGGACACCACTGAGCAACTTTCACTTTCAATTTCCCTTGCAGTAATTATAATCTAATTATATATATATTTATATATAATTATAATATAATAAAATATAATCTTTAAAATTTCCATATATTCCTTTTTTAAATTGTTGAAGTATAGTTGATTTATAGTTGTGTTAATTTCTGGCATACAGCAAAGTGATGCAGCTATACATATAAGTATAGTTTTTCTTTTTTAAGGTGGCCAAACATTTTATTCAAGCTACTGCAGTAGCAGAGAGACTTCAGTGTAAGCTGAGCTCACCTTTGCTGAAACAAAAGATAGGAGTGAGAGGGTAACAAGCAGGAAGGCTAGGGGTCTCCAAAGGGGGAAAACAGGCTGCAAGTGTTAGACATTTTTATCTCTCTCTTAAGGGGCAGAAGGAAACAAACTACAAGTGTCAGATTTTTTTCCTTCTCTATACAAATTTAAAAGGAAATATCTTTTAAAATTCTGTGTTGCCATGACTACACCTGGTTCCACCTGAACTTAACTTTTCTCAAACCTTGAGTTAAGCAATGCATTTTTCTTATGGAAACATTTTTCTTAAGCTATGTTAGTGAACTATTACTTACCCTAGACTCTGTCTTTCTTCAAGACAGAGATCTTCACAACCCAGATAATCAGGATGGTATGATCACTCACCTAGAGCCTTTGAATTTTCATTCCTGGAATGAAAGTCAAGTGGGTTGTAGGAAGCATCACTATGAACAAAGCTAGTAGAGGTGATGGAATTCCAGTTGAGCTATTTCAGATCCTAAGAGATGATGCTGTGAAAATGCTACATTCAATATGCCAGCAAATCTGAAAAACTGAGCAGAGGCCACAGGACTGTAAACAGTCAGTTTTCATTCCAATCCCAAAGAAAGGCAATGAGAAAGAATGCTCAAACTACCACACAATTGCACTCATCTCACACGCTAGCAAAGTAATGCTCAAAATTCTCCAAACCAGCCTTCAACAGTACGTGAATTGTGAACTTCCATATTTTCAAGCTGGATTTAGAAAAGGCAGAGGAACCAGAGATCAAATTGCCAACATCCATTGGATCATTTAGAAAGCAAAAGAGTTCCAGAAAAACATCTACTTTTGCTTTATTGACTATGCCAAAGCCTTTGACTGTGTGGATCACAACCAACTGTGGAAAATTCTGAAAGAGATGGGAAACCAGACCACCTAACCTGCCTCTTGAGAAATCTGTATGCAGGTCAGGAAGCAACAGTTAGAACTGGACATGGAACAACAGACTGGTTCCAAATCAGGAAATGTGTACATCAAGGCTGTATATTGTCACCCTGCTTATTTAACTTATATGCAGAGTACATAATGAGAAATGCTGGACTGGATGAAGCACAAGCTGGAATCAAGATAACTGGGGAAATATCAATAACCTCAGATATGCAGATGACACCATCCTTATGGCAGAAAGCAAAGAAGAACTAAAGAGCTTCTTGATGAAAGTGAAAGGGAAGAGTGAAAAAGCTGGCTTAAAACTCAACATTCAGAAAACTAAGCTCGTGGCATCTGGTCCCATCACTTCATGGCAAATAGATGGGGAAACAATGGAAACAGTGATAGACTTTATTTTGGGGGGCTCCAAAATCACTGCAGATTGTGACTGCACCCATGAAATTAAAAGACGCTTGCTCCTTGGAAGAAACATTATGACCAAGCAAGACAGTATATTAAAAAGCAGAGACATTACTTTGCTACCAAAGGTCTGTCTAGTCAAAGCTATAGTTTTTCCAGTAGTCATGTATGGATGTGAGAGTTGGATGATAAAGAAAGCTGGGAGCCGAAGAATTGATGCTTTTGAACTATGGTGTTGGAGGAGACTCTTGAGAGTCCCTTGGACTGCAAGGAGATCCAACCAGTCCATCCTAAAGGAAATCAGTCCTGAATATTCATTGGAAGGACTGATGCTTAAGCTAAAGCTGCAATACTTTGGCTACCTGATGCAAAGAACTGACTTATTTGAAAAGACCCTGATGCTTGGAAAGATTGGGGTGGGAGGAGAGGGGGACAACAGAGGATGAGATGGTTGGATGGCATCACCAACTCAATGGACATGAGTTTGAGTAAACTCCGGGAGCTGGTGTTTGGTCCAGGCCTGGCATGCTACAGTCCATGGGGTCACAAAGAGTCAGACACAACTGAGTGACTGAACTGAACTGAACACTCTTTCTTCACTCTTTCTTTCTTCTAAGACTCAGAACCCACTTGACAAACCAGTATGTTTTACTCTTGCAAGTGTTCTCTTAAGTTATGTTAATGAGACTATGTCTTTGTTTGGAAACCTGCCTTTCTTCAAAATTCATATCAATCATTTTATGGCCTGAGACAACTCGCCTTATGCCGATGTTATCTCAAAATGTATGTTCTGGATGAGAGGCCTGATACCACTCTGAGTTTTGAGACATTTCCTTTCTCTAATTAACAGCCTGCTGATAGGAATATAACATACTGCTGAAGACTATCAGGGGGGCACTCTTTCTGCCTCCTTCTGATTTCTATGAACCTTTGAACTCTTTTATACCTTAATAAAACTTTGTCACAGAAAAGCTCTGAACTATTAAACCTCATCACTGGCCCCGGATTGAATTCCTCTCCTCGGAGGCCGAGAATCCCAGCCTCTTTCACAGCTCAGCAACAAACTTTCAAGAGGTTTCTATTTATTTATTTACTTGGAGAATAATTGCTTTACAATGTTGTGTTACTTTTTGCTGGGGCTAGTGTGAGGAAAGCAGGAGAGACTCCATCTTGAAGCCTGTCATCCATCTTAAACACAGGATGTAAACTGGGCCTGAACCCTGCCCAAGAGTGAGGAAACTATTGCTAATGAAAACCAGGTCTCCTGGAGACTTCCCTCCCTACAGATGGCAAATGGAGATTGTAGTTGAGGTCAGGCTGCCCCTGTTACATTAACCATGGAGACATCCCCCCTTGATGTATAATCAGTGTTCCCCTCCCCCCCTTTCACCTTAATTGTTCTCCTAGCACCTACTTGTTGTAAAACTCAGTCATATACAACAAAGAGGTTGCTAACATGTAACCGATCACAAAGCACGGAGTATAAAACTGGGCCTCAGAAGCGTCAGGATACCTTGTTAAGAACTGATTCCCCTTGGACTCACTGGTGTAATAAACTTTACTACACTGTCTTGAGAGTCCTCCGAGGTGTGTTTAGGAACTCCAGATTTCACAACACTTTCTGCTGTATAGCAATGTGAATCAGGTATAACTAGATATATCCTGTATGTATATATATATATATATATATATACAAGTGTATATATACACAAGTGCCAAGCTAGTCTCCCTGTGTTATATAGCAGCTTCCCACTAGCTATCTGTTTCATACATGGTAGTGCATATAGGTTATTGTGCATATAGGTAGTACATATAGGTAGTGCATAAAACGTTATTTTCTCAATTTATCTCAACTTCTTCTTCCTCTACTGTGTTCATAAATCCTCTATGTTTGTATCTCCATTCCTTCCCTACAAAGAGGATGATCAGTACAATTTTTCTAGATTTCATATATACGTGTTCAGTTCCGTTCAGTTCAGTTCAGTCACTCAGTCGTGTCCGACTCTTTGCGATCCCATGAATCACAGCATGCCAGGCCTCCCTGCCATCACCAACTCCCGGAGTTCACTCAAACTCACATCCATCAAGTCAGTGATGCCATCCAGCTATCTCATCCTCTGTCGTCCCCTTCTCCTCCTGCCCACAATCCCTCCCAGCATCAGAGTCTTTTCCAATGAGTCAATTATTCGCATCAGGTGGCCAAAGTACTGGAGTTTCAGCTTTAGCATCATTCCTTCCAAAGAACACCCTGGGCTGATCTCCTTTAGAATGGACTGGTTGGATCTCCTTGCAGTCCAAGTGACTCTCAAGAGTCTTCTCCAACACCACAGTTCAAAAGCATCAATTCTTCAGCGCTTAGCTTTCTTCACAGTTCAACTCTTGCATCCTGGAACTCATCCAACTCTTGACCACTGGAAAAACCATAGCCTTGAATAGACAGACCTTTGTTGGCAAACATGTTAATATATAGGATTTTTCTCTTTTGGACTTACTTAGCTCTATATAACAGGTTCTAGGTTCAACCACTTCACTACAACTGACTCAAATCCATTCCCTTTTATGGCTGAATCATATTCCATTGAATATACATAACACAGCTTCTTTATCCATTCATCTGTCCATGGGCATCAAGGTCATTTCCATGTCCAGGCTATTGTAAATAGTACTACAGTGAACAAACACTGGGGTACATGTGTCTTTGAATTGTGGCTTTTCTCAGGGTGTATTCGCAGTAGTGAATCTCCATACTGTTCTACATGGTGACTGTATCAATTTACATTCCCACCAACCATGCAGGAGGGTTCCCTGTTCTCCACATCCTCTCCAGCATGTATTGTTTGTAGATTTTTTGATGCTGGCCATTCTGAGCACTGTGAAGTGATACCTCATTATAGTTTGATTTGCATTTCTCTAATAATTAGCAAATTATTATAATGATCATATAATTATTATAAATCCTGTCTCCTGAAAAACCTGTATGTGGGTCAAGAAGCAACAGTTAGAATCAGACATGCAACAGACTGGTTGAAAATTGGGAAAGGAGTACCACAGGCTATATATTGTCACTTGCTTATTTAACTTATGTGCAGAGTACATCATCTGAAATGCCAGGCTAGATGTATCACAAGCTGGAATCCAGGAGAAATATCAACAACCTCAAATATGCAGATCTGTTGTTGTTCAGTCGCTCAGTTCAGAGAAGACAATGACAACCCACTCCAGTACTCTTGCCTGGAAAATCCTGTGGATGGAGGAGCCTGGTGGGCTGCAGTTCTTGGGGTCGCGAAGAGTCAGACATGACTGAGTGACTTCACTTTCACTTTTCACTTTCATGCATTGGAGAAGGCAATGGCAACCCACTCCAGTGTTCTTGCCTGGAGAATGCCAGGGATGGAGGAACCTAGTAGGCTGCCATCTCTGGGATTGCACAGAGTCGGACACGACTGAAGCGACTTAGCAGCAGCAGCAGCAGTCACTCAGTTGTATCCGATTCTTTGTGATTCTTTGCAACTACAGCATTCCAGGCTTCCCTGTCCTTCACCATCTCCCAGAGCTTGCTCAAACTCATGTTCATTGAGTTTGGTGATGTCTTCCAACCATCTCATCCTCTGTCATCCCATTCTCCTGCCTTCAGTCTTTCCCAGCATCAGAGTCTTTTCTAATGAGCCTATGCTTTGCATCAAGTGGCCAAAGTATTGGAGTTTCAGCTTCAACATCAGTCCTTCCAATGAATATTCAGGACTGATTTCCTTTAGGATTGACTGGTTTAATTTCCTTGCAGTCCAAGGAACTCTCAAGTCTTCTCCAATACCTTTTCTCCAATACCTCAGTTCAAAAGCATCAATTCTTCAGTGCTCAGCTTTCTTTATGGTCCAACTCTCACATTCATATTTGACTACTGGAAAAACTATAGCTTTGATTAGATGGTCTTTTATCAGAAAAGTAAAGTCTCTGCTTTTTAATATGCTGTCTAAGTTGGCCATTGCTTTTCTTCCAAGGAGCAAGAGTCTTTTAATTTCATGGCTGCAGTCATCATCTGCAGTGATTTTGGAGCCCAAGGAAATAAAGTCTGTCACTTTTTCCGTTGTTCCCTATCTATTTGCCATTAAGTAATGGGACTGGATGCCATGATGTTAGTTTTTGAATGTTGAGTTTTCAGCCAGCTTTTTCACTCTCCTCTTTCACTTTCATCAAGAGGCTCTTTAGTTCCACTTTGCTTTCTGCCATAAGGGTGAATGTAGAAAATGATACCACTCTAATGGCAGAAAGTGAGACGAAACTAGAGTCTCTTGATGAGGGTGAAAAAGGAAAGTGAAAAAGCTAGTTTAAAACTCAACATTCAAAAAACAAAGATCATGGCATCTGGTCCTATCACTTCATGGCAAATAGAAGGGGAAAAAGTGGAAAGAGTGACAGATTTTATTTCTTAGACTCTAAAATCACCGAGGACTGTGACTATAGCCATGAAGTTATAGACATTTACTCCTTGGAAGGAAAGCTATGGCAAATCTAGACAGTGTATTAAAAAGCAGAGGCATCACTTTGCTGACAAAAGTCCATGTAGTCATGTACGGATGTGAGAATTGGACCATAAAGAAGGCTGAGTGCTGGTTACTTGATGCTTTAGAATTGTGGTGCTGAAAGAAGACTCTTGAGAGTCCCTTGAACTGCAAGGAGATCACACCAGTCAATCCTAAAGGAAATCAACCCTGAATATTCATTGGAAGGACTGATGCTGAAGCTGAAGATCCAATGATTTGGCCTCCTGATTGGGAAAGACTCTGATGCTGGGAAAGATTGAAGGTGAGAGGAGAAGGGAGGTGACAGAGGATGAGATGGTTAGATAACACCACTGTCTTGATGGACATGAAATTGAACAAACTCTGGGAGATGGTGAAGGACAGGGAAGCCTGGCAGGCTGCAGTCCACAGGATAGGAAAGAGTAGGACAGGACTTATCAACTAAACAAATAATTAGCAATGTTGAACATCTTTCATGTGCCTGTTGGCCATCTGTGTGTCTTTTTTTTTTTTTTTTTGAAAAATGTCTATTTAGGTCTTCTGCCCATTTTTTGATTGCGTTGTTATTATATGAGCTATTTGTATTTTTTAAATAAGTCGTTTGACAGTCACATCTTTTGCAAATATTTTCTTACATTTTGTAGGTTGTCTTTTCATTTTATTTATGGTTTCCTTTGCTATGCAGAAGCTTGTAAGTTTAATTAGGTCCCATTTGTTTATTTTTATTTCGATTGCCTTGAGAGACTGACCTAAGGAAACAGCAGTGTGATTTATGTCAGAGAATGTTTTGTCTATGCTCTATGGTGTCATGGTTACATTTAAATTGTTTTACGGTGTCATGTTACACTTAGATCTTTAAGCTATTTTGAGTTTATTTTTGTGTATGGTTAGAGGGTGTGTTTTAACTCCATTGATTTACATGCAGCTGTCCAGCTTTTCCAGCACCACTTGCTGAAGAGGGAAAAATTTGCATGTAAAAGTGATCCATCTGGAAATTTATTTTAATGTAATGTAAAGCGGTTAAGAGTCAATGACATTGAATGCTTGCTTCAAGCGAAAGTTTGCTACCTTTCCATAATATGCAATTTAACTGAAACATGGCTGCTCAATCAAGGACTACATTTTCTAATTCCTTTGACTTATGTGTCTGGCCACATGACCAATAGTCACTACAAAATGTACATGGAAGTGATGTGTGTCACCTGTAGGCCAAGTCCTTTAAGAAGCTCTCTGTCCCATCTGCCATCTAGACACAGGCAACAGAAGAGGCCAATTGGATTATGACACCAGAAGTTGGCAGGAACCTGGGTCCCTGAATTACTGGGGTCAGGGTAGCCACTCACTGACTAGGAGCATCAGCAGTGACTGTTACACGAATGAGAATTACACTCTTATTGTGGTAAGTCACCAATATGTTGGGATTTATTTATTAAAGTGGCCAGTATGGCTTCACCAATGCAGAATCTGTCCCTGAGCACTTGTGTCTGAGCACACTTCATTTTATTAGCAAGCATTCTGTCCACTGCCAGTGTATTTCCTGAGCCCCACAGAACCAGGAACTTCTAGAGTTAAATTTCCTCAAAAAAGAAGCACAGAGATCAAATATTATCATCACTTTGGAAAAAACTTTTCTTATATAAACTGCCATACAATTCCTTTCTTATTATCTTCCATTAATAAAGCACATTTATAGAAACAAGCTAACAGTTATTGGATACCACATGAATATTATTCAACTTACTTGTTGAATTATAACTTGTTGAATAAGTTAGCTTGTCAACTTGTATTGACAAGCCTAGATCCAAACACTTCCAATCAGTATATTATCATATGCTGCTGCTAAGTTGCTTCAGTCGTGTCCGACTCTGTGCAATCCCATAGACGGCAGCCCACCAGGCTCCACCGTCCCTGGCATTCTCCAGGCAAGAACACTGGAGTGGGCTGCCATTTCCTTCTCCCATATATTCTTGTTATATATTATCAGTATATATTATCAGTATCATATACTGATAATATATAACAAGAATATAAATTCTGTTTTGTTTCCTACACCCTGAAAGGAGAAATCCTTATATTTGTTAACTCTCAAAGGGATTAAATTTTTTACCTTCTATAATACAAAACTCAATAAGAGGAGGTTGTATGGTTCCAGTGCAATTTCCTTGCAGACACTAAAGATGATGTGTACTCATTTGCTACATAAAAGAGAGATTAGGACTGGGTAAGATTTTTATATTTCTGTGCTGTAATGTGTTTTTTCTTAAGGGGAAATATGCTTATGCAGAAAATCTTCAGTCTTCTCAAGCTGATAATATCTACATCAGCAAACCCTTCTTTCTCACACTCCCTGCTGCATTTTGTACCACGGTATTGGAATGATGCTAAAGCTGAAACTCCAGTACTTTGGCCACCTCATGAGAAGAGCTGACTCATTGGAAAAGACTCTGATGCTGGGAGGGATTGGGGGCAGGAGGAGAAGGGGATGGCAGAGGATGAGATGGCTGGATGGCATCACTGACTCGATGGACATGAGTCTGAGTGAACTCCGAGAGTTGGTGATGGACAGGGAGGCCTGGCGTGCTTCGATTCGTGGGGTCACAAAGAGTCAGACACGACTGAGCGACTGAACTGAACGATTGAGGATTCAAGTGAGTTGTTAAATCACTAAAATTGGCCATTTCTCAGCACAGTAGGTGCTTTTTATCAACGACGTTCACTGATTGCACCACATTACCCACATACAATTGAAGGTTTTACATCCTGCTGTAACAGTGCATTTGAATTCCAACATGAAATCTAAAGACGGATTATCTATAAGATGTAACCTCAGAGCAGTGACTTTGTAAGGTGTTTCAAACAGAAAGGAACCATTTGTTCCTTTCCCTTCAGGACTGAGTAAAATAAAGATTTCTCAGAGACTCTACGACCTGTATTAATGATGACAATTCACTTTATTTTATTTTATTTTATTTATTTAATGTTGCATCTTTTAATACGGTTGTATTATATATGCATTGTAAACCTTAGTACATTTTGTTTTTCTCTTACTTTGCTTTTTAATAAATCACAATACTAATTTATTACCTTACCATGAGAAATATAACAAACAGGGCAGGTTTTCTTGTGTGGATTAACATTCTTCCTATATAATAAAAGTTATAGGGGGAATCACAGTTCTACAATTTAAAAGATTTTAGTGCAGTGCTTCTTCACATTTTGGGATGTGAATATCCTATATGTCACCTCTCCTCAGGCAAAATGTACATGTGTATGTGTGTATTCAAGGTTTTTCCTGTTTCCAAGAACTCCTGGCCCCTGTGGACTTTACATTGGCTTAATTATTTGGAGAAGGGAATCTTTGATACCTACTCTGCCAGTACTCCAGATGGGCGAGCTGTGTGATTTCGTGCCTATTTTTTTTTTTAATTATCACTGTGTGAAATTTGTATGTGCAATATGAATTGGGATAAACCACATTCTGTAAACATTAATATAAGACTAAAAAACTCAGCCCGGGAAATCTGCTCAGTAAATCCCTGATAACGTCACCTGAGACAAGTTCTGTTTGTGTCATTTGTGCCAATATCTAGCCCTTTACCCTATGCAGTGGTCAGAACACCAGCTCCATAGTCAGGCACCTGGGTTCACCCTCTGCTGGCAACATCTTAGGTGTGTCACCTTGGGCATTTAAATGGGCATAATTAGAACACCTGTCTTTAAGGAGTTTGAGATAGTGCTGCTTTTATAAGAACGCAATCATTATTCAAGAAACAACAAATTCCTATGCCAGTTTTTGCAATAGTTAGAACAATTACTTTGGCTATGGGAAGCCTTTCTGATCTCTGTGCCAAGTGGGTGAAACAGACTTGTCTAGAAAGAGTTCCTAGACTCCTTCATGTTGTCTTGACGGAGCTCTCTTCCTCCAGAACAATCCCTCGGGAGCATGGGGTGAGGTGAGGACAGTTGGATCCCTACATGGAACCAATCTCTGGTGACTTCCTGCGTGTGCACACTCAGGTGTGTCCAATTCTTTGCAACCCCTTGAACTATCTAGCCCACCAGGCTCCTCTGTCCATGGCATTTCCCAGGCAAGAATACTGGAATGGGTTGCCATTTCCTTCTCCAGAGGATCTTCACGACCCAGGGATCAAACCCACATCTATTGCGTCTCCTACATTGGCAGCTGGATTCTTCACCACTAGCACCACCTGACTTCCTAGAACACGGACAATCTGCAATGCCTTCCAAGCCTGCAGATCGAAACTCTGACACATTCTGCATTCCCTTTTGCAATCTGTAGTTTGAATTTGAGGTCGTTAGATAGAATTCTTGATTTTGACTTTTCTTGGAGAACTTAAGTCTACGAAACAAAACACTTTGTGACAGCCTCACAAAAGTTCTTAGAAGGAAGATTTCAGAACTTGAACTTCAGCTTTAGAAATCAGATATCTAGAAAGAAATGACAGTTTGTTTTCCACAAATAAATTTAAATAATTACAAGTTTTAAAACTTTCCATAGTGAAGCTCTAGGAAGTGATAGCATTTGGGCACTAGTTTTGATAATAGGTAATTTAAACAACATGTGGTAACACTTACAAAAATGTGTAAGTGATGAAAATTAATTCATTAAACATTTGTATTTCTGTCATGTACTTACATAGGTGTTTCCTGATTCTATGGACCAATGGTTCTTTTCATGACAGCATACAGCAAGCAGATGGAAAACATTAACTACTATTTTCCATACTTGTCAAAAATATTTTGTAATCATTACTCTCTATACATACATATTACACTAAATTACAATAGAGAAAATATTCATGATAAAGTGGACCACTGGTGTGAAAGGAAAAACAAACTAAATTTTAAAAGGAAAATAAATTGAGTAGTGATTTTAAATTGAAAACCATCAAGAAATAAAATGATAGGGATTGGATTTTGCTTTCTTGTGTCCTTATACAACATTTCTATGTAATTTTAACATCTACAGAGCCTGGGCTATATCTGATATTTACAAATCGCCTCTGAGAGCTAGTAACAGTTTTTCACCGATGCAAACTTGATAACTAGCCAACAAAGCAGATTCTGAACCAGTTGGTCTGATTCTATCATTGGTACTAAGTTAGCTAAGACCTCCATTTTTAATCTTTGTCACATTTTGAGGACTTTAAAAACATTATAAATTATCATTGATGTTTTTAACATCAAAACTAAAGAATTTTAGAGCTAGTAAGGAGGTAGGCCGTTATCTGGTCCACACCTTTTATTTTACTCAAAGCTGATGTGTTTGCACAGAGTTTAAATAGTTCATTCATATTTATTGGGAGCTGTTATTCCTACTTTGCTTCTCAATCTTTTTTTTAATCCTCTTTTTTGCAACTCTGGTGATTTTTCTTTTGTCTGTTTTTTGACATGACCAATAGCTTTCCAGGTGGCTCAGTGGTAAAGAATCCGCCTGCTGATTCAGGAGATGCTAGAGTTCAATCCCTGAAATGGGAAGATCTCCTGCAGGAAGAAATGGCAACCCACACAAGTATTCTTGCCTGGAGAACCCCATGGACAGAGGAACCTGATGGACTACAGACCATAAGGTCGCAGAGTCAAGTTGGATGCAACTGACCACAAGCACACATGCGCATACACACACACACAGGTATACTTCTTGGTTTGCTATTTGTATTTTCTTTTGGCTGTTCAGTAAAATAGTTGCTGTGAGCCTATAACCTCTTCAACTCTCAGTGACTCGCAGAGAAAGTTCTTATTATCTGGATAAGTGTCTTCTTATACCTTTGCAGTAATATCTGCTGATTAATTAATGTAAGGAAATTTGTACTCTCTTAGGTTATAAAAAATACTCTTTTTAAAAGGTACTGTATTAAATGTATATTGTGGATTCTTACAAAACAACTTATCTTTGGAAAGTCTTGGGTGTAGCTGGGCCTTGAGAACTTCTGGAACCAAGCCTTGAATGCCATCAAGATTCCCAGTGGCTTGTCCTGTTTTTGTTTTTTTGTTTTTGTTTTTTTTGGTCTGCCTTGCATTCCTTCTTTTTGAATACAAATGAATTTTTCTCCAAAAATATACTACCAGATCTGAGTTTGAATCTAAACAGTATTCTAATTCTGGTCCTAAAATTCTAGGTAAAGGACATGGATTGGCTTAGCTTGAATCACGTGACTGCTTATAGACAGATCAACTCAGGCCAGGAAATGAATTACCGGAGTTACAGTATCTTGTCTCCAGGGAGCACTCTTGGCTCCAATCAGTGGTATCCAGGAAGTGGAATCATTCATCTCCCACCAAAACCATGAATTACTGGAGAAAGAGTAGTTCTGAGAAAAGTGGATTCCAGAGGAACAAGTTGTCTTACCAATCAGTGTGTGACCAGATTCGAGATTTGCTCTCCACATTTTCCTAAATAACCATTCCAATCTCTCCTTTCCCCAGCCATGTAGGAACAAGTCAAATTTTAAAGCAGCCTAATTTTAAAGAATTAGTCTTTAGATTTTACCCATACATCTTTATACCAGTACTGGGATTTTTTTTTAACAGTTTTAATTGTGTAGTAAATGATACATATAAAAGTTCATAAGTGACATTGATGTAAATTAGGAAACATGAAAATAAATCCCTGTGAATCCATGACCTAAATTGAGGAAATGGCATATTACAAACACTGCTAAAGCCCACAGTGTACACATTCTGTAGCCTTCCTCAAAAAATGAAGGGAAAGTGTGAGTTGCTCAGTTGTGTCCAACACTTTGTGGCCCCATGGACTGTAGCCCTCAAGTCTCCACTGTCTGTGGGATTCTCCAGGCAAGAATGCTGGAGTGGGAGCCATCCCCTTCTCCAAGTCATCTTTCCCACCCAGGGATCGAATCCAGGTCTCCTGCACTGCAGGCAGATTCTTCACCAGGGAAGCCTCCAACACCTTACTTAATGCAGTAGGTAAGTATTACTATAGTTCCCCTTGTTGACAGGAAGACAATGGAGGTAGTAAAGGAGGTAGGCTCTGGATCAGAACACTACGTTTTCTACTTACTACATGCATGAGATTAGGTGAATTACTTCATTTCCCTGTACATCTCTCTAGTCTTCACCTGTAAAATGGAATTAAACTGTCTAATAGAAATATTCATTAACAAGGGACAAGTTAAACAATTGTCTGCTACTGGGTACAGAAAAAGAGATCGGATTTTTGATTCTCAAATGGAAATGAAAGGACGAGTTCTTCTG
This sequence comes from Aepyceros melampus, assembly GCA_006408695.1. NCBI lineage: Eukaryota > Metazoa > Chordata > Mammalia > Artiodactyla > Bovidae > Aepyceros > Aepyceros melampus. The sequence goes on along the minus strand of SJXQ01009207.1, from coordinate 362,829 downwards.
TGTTTCTCTGGCAATAGAAGCTAAAAACTAATTACATTTCATTTAGAAAGTAGAAGATATGAAAGAATCTGAATATCTCTCAGTGATGCCCATTTCCTAATATCTATTAATTTTATTTACTATTACCAGGTATACACACCTCTACTTTGAAAATAAACTTAGCAAAATGGATGAAAAATCAATAAAATCATCCCTTGGGGGGAGAAATTGCATTTTGTAATTGTATTTAATGTGAATTTATGTGAAACTAAACTGTAGCCATATGGACACTAGTGAAATTAAAAGCATTGTCATGTGACTATTTGGGCCACTTTTTGGGTCCTTTCAAGGGTCTATCTGTAAATACAGGCGTAAAAGTACTCAAGCATTTGTGAGGTCTTGATGTTTCTGCATCCATAATGTTTCTTTCGACTGGGTTTTCTTTGTGGATCCATGATGTATCCCCAAAGCAGAACTTAGTGTATTTGTTGAAGAACTTTAAATACATACACACACACACACACACACAAAGCCTGCTCCGTACAGTAATGGTCCCCAGCCTTTTTGGCACCAGGGACCAGTTTTGTGAAAGACAGTTTTTCTGTGGATGGAGGGGTGGATGGTTGCTGGATGATTCAAGTGCACTACATTTATTGTGCACTTTCTTTCCCTTTTTATTGCATCAGCTCCACCTGAGATCATCAGGCATTAGATCCCAGAGGTTGGGGACCCTGGCTCTAAGGGGCTTCCAGGAGTGCCTTCTCTTGGTCCAAACAAGGTAACTCTCACTGGTGGCCAGAGCTGCAAGGGAGGGGGGCGGGAAATGCCTTAGAGATTCTGGCTCTCCCCCGGCCTCAGCAGTCAGTTCACTGTTTCCTCTTGGTGATCTTTTCACAATCATGAAAGAAGTTTATATCTGACTAGCTCTGTCTGACTAGAGCTGACAGTGCAGTTCTACTGGCACAAATGACATTTGGTCGTAGTACAGTTACATGCGTCAAACACACACACAGACGTCTGATAGTAATGGCTGACATAGGTTTAACATTTACTTTGTGCTCTTTCTATTTTAATTAATCTGAAAAACAGCTCACTGGGGCTTCCCTGGTGGCTCAGTGGTAAAGAATCTGCCTGCCAATGCAGGAGACACGGGTTCCATCTCCAGTCCAGGAAGATCCCACATGAGGAGGAGCACCTAAACCCATGCACCACAACTACTGAGCCTGTGCTCTAGAACCCGGGAGCTGCAACTACTGCAGCCCACACTCCCTAGGCTCTTGTGGAGCCTGTGCTCCGTAAGAGAAGCCACTGCAGTGAAAAGCCTAAGCACCGCAACTAAAGAGTAGCCCCTACTTGTTGCAACTAAAGGAAAGCTTGCATAGCAATGAAGACCCAGCACAGCCAAAAATAAAAATAAATTATAAAATACAAAACAGTGCATTGATGTGGTTGTTGCCATTACCCCCATTTTACAGATGAGGAAATAGGCCTTAAAGATGAAATGACGTGTCCCAATCTATCCAGCCACTCAGTAGGGCAGCTGGAAATGATGTTCTCCAGTCACAGCCATAAAACCTCCTAGAGCAGCCGGTATGGTCTCCCAGGCTTTCGGGCTCTTGACTAAGCCCAAATAAGGCATAGAATACCTCCTCCTCACCAGCTTCTCAGGAGACCCAGCATGTTGCTAGACCCTTTGACAGAGAGGAATTAATGCCTATCCTTGATGAGCAATGTCCTAGAGTCTTAGAGTTAAAGATATTTGACAGCTGGACTCAGCCAACTGGCAGTTTACTCACCTGGCAGAATCCGGTCAATGGGAAAAAGGAAAGAGCCGCAACTAGCGAATAAAAACCACCTTTCCTTTTCCTCAAAGTTATTTGGAAAAGGATCTACTTTTAGAATATGTAAAATCTAGAATCAAAAAGGACCTTCCCGGGGACCAGCCCCGGTGGATCCAGGGATATTCAAAGGGGGGACAGAGCAGGTGAGATAGGACAGGATAGGAGAGAACAGGATAGCTCAGGATAGAATAGTATAGTAGGAAATTAGTGGAAGAAAGGAGGCTGAATAACTTGGTTTACGTGGAAAGCCAATAAAACCTCGAGACAAGAGGTTTGCACCATCTACGTTAGGCCACCGGCGTCCATTTGAATATCAGAGAGTGCCCCGCCCTGGGCTCTCTCTCCTACAGATCTTAGCAGCCGGGACAGGTAAGTAGACATGGTGAGCCTCTGCGCCCCAGGTGGAAATTCAGCCGAAAAAGGGGAGAAAAAGGAAAGAACGACATGGGGAAGCCCAGCGTCGGTGTAAGGCTCCAAAGGGGAAAAAAGGGCCGTTTATTTTTCAAACTCAGCTTATATACCCCAAGTTGTACATAATGGAATATGCAGAGTTATACAGGGGCAGCAGTCCTGACCCTCACTGAGACAAGGCTTTCTTTTTTGCATACTCTCCCGTTACAAAAGGTCTCAGGCGGTTTACATTATCTTCTGGCCAAGAGGCCTGTTAACATTTCTATGGCTCTCTTCTGATGAGGTTTTGTTAACCAGAAGACTCATTTGTGTTAATCTTTCCAAAGTCTGAATGCCACTCTCAGAAAACACTAAATAAAAATACAGCAATTTGTAAAAAAGGAAGTACAGTGATTTATAGCAAAAGTCTAGTATTGCTAACATCAAAACTACTAGATATCCTTTTTTCCATATCCCATTTACATAGATTACATCTTCCCAGGTGCCTGAGAGATAAGAAATAAGGAAGTCTGGCAGCAATCATTGACTTAACCGTGAAATCCCATCACCAATATGAATTTGAAAAGGCTCTGAAACTTTAGGCTTTTGTGCCCCTCACAGTTGGGAGGTTGTGAGTAATTTACAAGCTTGTAGAAGGTCAGGGGAACTGTTAGGCAGGCTAGAGCATTATCAAAGGGGGGTTGGGCTGAAATGGGAAAACAGACAAATTCTTATTTTTGGGGTTCATGTTCAGGAAAAACCAGGGAGAAATCCGATGACTCAGATTGCCCTGCCATCTGAGTTTGCCACGTGACCCTGTCACAGGTGGGATTCCTCACGCTGGCTCCCAACAGGACCTCTAGAAGCAAAGAACAGATCAATTCTAGTTACTTTTTATTTTAAGTGAATTATTGAACGTGAGTCTTTGTTTTAAAATGTTATATACATTTGGAAGTTTTATAATAACCAAAAGTGGCTGGTTTTCAGGTGTTAAACTTCTCCAAGAGGAAAAGGCTTGCCTTGAAAGCCTTTCTAGCTTAAAACAATGCCTTCAGCAAGCCCTTACTTAGGAATCATGAGCAACCTTGCTCTTTCTCAAATGGTTCTACTCAGAAGTCATTGCTATTTACTCCCTGCCAAATGGCTGGGCTACTCTCAACACTGCTGCCTCCCAGAATTCATCTCCAGGCAAATTTGCCTTGTGGCCTCTCCCAGTTGATCTGCTTCTGTGCTCCTGAGCATGGGGACAGATTCAGAGGCTGTAATACACTTAGGCAGTATTTTCCCTTTGGACTGCCAGCCTGACTCAGACCCAGGTGGGTGGTGATTCAAGTTGAAACAAACATGGGCTCGGTCCAAGCCTTTGGTTTTGATCTGCAGGAAAACTTTGTAATGTGTGCCAGGGAAAAGCAATTTAAAAAATAATAATAATATGCAGGGAATTGTTACATAAGACCTAAGACTGCTTTAGGGTCCCTTGGCTGGGCTGTTTAAAATGCTATATTGTGAGAAGAAAAGTGTAAAGTGGAGAAATATTACAACTAAGTTTTGGTATAAAAGCATAGGCTTTTAAAGGAAGTTGGAGTTGAAGTGCTCCTTGTAAAGTTTGAGGCCATCGTCCTTCAGCTTCTCAAGAAGTCAGCCCAATGGGTGATGTTAGTTTCTCCCAAATTGTGAGCATGTTGGAGGAGATGAATTACAAAGCCAAGAAGAATCTTCTCATTCTTGTTCTCATCCTCTGGTGAGAAACTATTACAGGCAGACTCTTTACCATCTGAGTCATCAGGGAAGCCCATATCACTGTATAATATGCTACTGCTAAGTCACTTCAGTCGTGTCCGACTCTGTGCCACCCCATAGACGGAAGCCCACCAGGCTCCTCCGTCCCTGGGATTCTCCAGGCAAGAACACTGGAGTGGGTTGCCATTTCCTTCTCCAATGCATGAAAGTGAAAAGTGAAAGTGAAAGTGAAAGTGAAGTCACTCAGTCGTGTCCGACCCTCAGCGACCCCATGGACTGCAGCCTTCCAGGCTCCTCCGTCCATGGGATTTTCCAGGCAAGAGTACTGGAGTGGGGTGCCATTGCCCTCTCTGACTGTATAATATAATATAATATAATATAATAATATAAATAATATCCTTTAAAAGAAATTAGGTATAAAAGGAGATGTCTTGAGCTCTAAATTTATTTATGTGCTATGCTTATTCTCTCAGTCATGTCTGACTGTTTGTGATCCCATGGACTGTAGCCCATCAGACTCCTCTATCCATGGGGATTCTCCAGGCAAGAATACTGGAGTGGGTTGTCATGCCCTCCTCTAAGAGACGGTGCCAATCCAAGGACTGAACCCAGGTCTCTCACACTGCAAAAGGATTCTTTACTGTCTGAGCCACCAGGAAAGCCCAAATTGATTTATAGTTTAGGTAAATTTTTACTTAAGACAACATAGGCCCAAATCGACATCAAGGTCATTTATTTCTCCTTTCCCATCATTCAACCAATTTTAATCTATAGAATGAGGTGGATCATTGGAAAAATTATCCAAGTAAGTCTCATTAAAATTTTATAAAACATGAATTGTTAAAATGATTGCTTCAGTTCTCCATTTATTAATGTAATGCTGACATATCATTTATAGAAAAACTATTTATACTCCAGTTTTTCTTTGGTTAAATATTTTTATTATTAACATTGTAAAGCATATTTAATGCTATAAGCCCTAGGAATGGGTATAATAACAATCTGCTTAAATTAAACTATTTTTTGTGCATCTCAAAATTAAAATTTGTCATTAATAAGCAAAATCAATACTTTTGAATCTAGGTGGAAGTTGTATGGATATTTCCTGTAAAATTCTTTCAACTTTCCTATATATATGAATTTAAGTAATAAAAAGTTGTCCAAAAAACGAGACTTACGTGATGTATCTCTTTTTGTTAAAATATCTGAGAAGATACACAAAAGGCCAACAACTGGAAACAGTGCTGGAAACTCTCGGGGAAAGAAAATGCTGTTGGCAGCACTGAAAGACAAGTGCACTGTTGTGTCCCTGGGGGTGGGCTGAGGGACACACTCTAGGGCTCTGTGTGCTGTGAATTCTAAACTAAAGCAGCAGCAGTAACAGCAGTAAAGCAAAAGGCATTGATTCACCTCATCTGCCTGCCCAGAACAAGGAACTCTCTTGGACTAAAACACCAAAGAAGCATTCAGCCCTTGACTTCTGTGTATGAGCTCCATTGTGAGCTGGACAGAGCTTTCCCACTGACCCACTCCCAGCCCCACCAACCACTCCTTTCTTTCCATATCTACCCAGAAGGTAAAACTTCTGTCACAGTGCAGGCAGGTAGTAATCTGTTTCAATATAAAATGATTTTTTAAAGAATATAGTCAAGAAGAAAGAAGGAGCCCCAAGGATAACATCTGTAGGGGCTGTGCTCAGTTGACACAGCCCTGATTCTTTGTGACCCCCATGGAATGTAGCCAGCCAGGCTCCTCTGTCCATGGAATTTTCCAGGCAAGGATACTGGAGTAGGTTGCCATTTTAGATTCCAGAGGATCTTCCTAACCCAGGGATTGAAGCTGCACTTTCTGCTTTGCAAGCAGATTCTTTACCACTGTGCCACCTTCGCAAAGTCACCAGAGAGCTGGAGACAGGGGCCAACTCTTTGTTGCAGCTGGAGAGCCTACACTCTGAGAGGAAAAGGCTCTGGTTCCCTTAGGGCAAGGGATTGCTGCCATGACTTGGGTTTTAAATCCAAGCTTTTATGCCAAGCAAGTCTAAAGTTATGTATTTATTATCCTTTTGATTCCTTCATTTTGTCTTAAGAGTCTTGCTTCCACTTGGTATCATTTCCCTTCAACCTAAAACCTGTTACTTTTTAATTTTATTTTATCTTTTTTCAGTTACTGTCTGTTGGCAAAGAGTTCTCCCAGTGGTACTCTGTAATGTCTTTATCTTCATTTTTAAAGGAGGTTTTGAAAGGATATGATAGTTTAGCTTGACAGTTTTTTACCCCGTAATTGTCCTTTTAGGACTAAAGATATGGTTCTAGTGTTTTCTGGTCTTCATGATTTCTGAGAGAATTTAGCCTTCATTCTTACCATTGTTTCCCTGAAAGTAAAGATTTTTCACTATCTGGGTGCTCTTAAGATCTGTTCTTGGTCTTTGCTTTCTAGCACAGTTTGACACTCATATGTCAGGGTTTCCCAGGTGGCATCAGCAGTAAAGAATCTGCCTGCAGGAGACACAGGGGATTCAGGTTCAATCCCTGGGTCAGGAAGATCTGCTGCAGTAGGAAATGGCAACCTGCTCCAGTATTCTTGCCTGGAAACCTGCATGGAAAGAGGAACCTGGTGGGCTACAGTCCATAAGGCCACAAAGAGTTGGATATGACTGTCCAACAGTCCCACCCCAGCTGTTTTCTTTGTGTTTATCCTGCTTGGAGTCTGCTGAGATTCTTGACTTTGTGGGTTGGTATCACTAATCAACTGAAGAAATTTCTCAACCATTATTTCTTCAAATTTTTCCTGTGCTCCACTGTCCTCTCCTTGGATTTTAATTACATGTACAATGTTCAACTACTGTTGCTATTGATTTGCAGAACTCAGATTCCATGGCTTTTAAATTTCCTTTCCTCCTTTTATTTAATTTTGAATCATTTCAATTGACTTGTCTATAGGCTTCACTAACATTTTATTTCTCTGCTGTGTCCAGTCAGCTAAGTTCATTGAATGATTCTCATATCTGTTATATATATTTAACATTTCGAAAACCTCCAGTTCTCTGTGGATTTTGCCCATCTACTTGTGCAATGTCCATTTTCTACCCACTAGAGCCCTTAACATTTATTATTTATTATAGTTATGTAAAGTCCCAGTCTGATAAGCCCAACATCTAGGCCATCTCAGGGTTTGCTTTTATTGACTGTTTCTTTTTTCAACCCTAGCTCATATTTTCTTACTTCTTTGAATGTGTCTTAACTTTTGATATCAGACAAGACATTGTACATAAAAGATGAATAAAGAAGGAAGTTAATAATATTTGTTTCCAGAAAAGTGCATTTCGATTATTCAACATGGCTCTAAGGTTAGGGGCCTGAATTCCTCTAACCTGTGTGTGAGTTAGTCACTCAGGAGTGTCTGACTCTTTGTGACCTCATGGACTATAAGCTGCCAGGCTCTTCTCTCCATGGAATTCTCCAGGCAAGAATACTTGAGTGGGTTGCCATTCCCTTCTCCAGGGGATCTTCCTGACTCAGGGATTGAACCCGAGTCTCCTGCATTGCAGGCAGATTCTTTACTGTCTGCGCTACTGTCTAATCTGTCATCGAGCTGAGTATGGACGTTGCTTCAGGCTTGCTAGATTCAGGTTACTAGCTTCAAACGTTTAGAGAGAAGAGCTAGCCCTTTCCCTTCAGCAGGGCACGGGATCCTACAGTTCTCTTGTTCTATAGCCAAGTTACCCAGCTTGCTAAATCATGGGAGATCCCTCTCTCTGCTCTACGGGCTAGCTGCTAGCTTTTGGGGTCCATGGGAAGTTCTCTTTGCTTTTCATCTATGATTCCCAATCAGGGCCTCAGGAGGTCTCTCTGCAGCCTACCTTTGGAAGCCTATGCAGTGCTCTCAGTGAGGGACTGGTGTCAGCATCTGACATCCCTTAGCCATAGAAAGCTGCCAGCCAATGCCTTGCACTGAATGAAACCGTTAGAAGTTTCTCTCAGCTCTCCTTGCCTGCTCCCAGGCCTTGGCTCAGCACCAGTGTGTATTCAGTGAAAGCCCTGGGATAGAGACGACAGGACTGTGAAGACTTGATCTATGGATAAGGCTCCTTGGGATTCTAAGCCATCATGACAACCCATGTGATGCATTAATATAATGGGATACAACTAAAGTTGCCTCCAAGGAAATACTGCACAAACTATTCCAGATAATAGGAGATAACAGGTGTAAGAAGAGGGAAGACTTACTTTCTGAGAGTAGCTTAACTTTGATACTAAAATCTGATACGGGCAATACAGGAAAGGACACTCACATGCAAATCAAGGTGAGTAACGTGTAAAAAGGATCATCCATCATCACCAAGAAGGGTTTATATAAAAGATGAATATATGTCTTAGAATTGTTTATGTATTTATTTTTGGCTATCCTGGGTCTTCATTGCTGCATGCAGGCTTTCTGTAGTTGCGGTGAGCAGGGGCTACTCTTCTTGCAGTACACGGGCTTCTCATTGCAGTGGCTTCTCTTGTTGCAGAGCATGGACTCTAGGATGCATGGGTTTCAGTAGCTGTGGCTCGTGGGCTTAGTCTTTGTATTTCCTGGGCTTTAGAGCACAGACTCAATAGTTGTGGTACATGGGCTTAGTTGCTCCACAGTATGTGGAATCTTCTCAGACTAGGGATCAAACTCATGCCTTCTGCACTGGCAAGCAGTTTCTTTCCCACTGAGCCACCAGGGAAGCCCAAAGATGCAGATTTAACATTAGAAAACCAATAAATGGAATTAATTAACAAATGAAATAAATCATATAATCGCCTCAACATATCCAGGAAAATGTATCTGATAAAATTCATTTCCATTTATGATTAAAAATTCCCAGCAATTGTGAATAGAAGGAAAATTATTTGTAGACAACCCAAAAACCTTCCATAAACCTCAGATATAATGATGAGTCATTGGAAGTTGCTCTTTGAGTTCAAGAAAAGACAAGAATATTCATTACTACTATTTCAGTTCAGCATTTTAGTAGTGTTCCTAGGCAGAGGATTAAAGCAAGAGAAAGGCACAAAAGTTTGATGACTGGAAGGAAGAAATAAAACTGGCATAATTCACATATGATGGTTGTGTTTGTACATGAAACAATGTAATTCAGAAATACAATATTAGAGTCAGTAAGAGAGTTTAGCAAGGTAGCTCTACATAAAACCAGTACACAAACTCCAGTTGTATTTCTGTAAAGTAGCAAATTCTTAAAATTATGATTTACAATAGCATCAAACAAAGTCAATTATCCATGAATAAATCAGACTAAGAATATACAAAATCTTTAGAGGAAAAGAAAATAGAAAATTTCAGAGACATTTACCGATTTAAATAGACTTCCTAGGGGGCACAGTGGTAAAGAATCTGCCTGCCAATACAGGACATGCAGGAGACTTAGGTTCAATCCCTTGGTTGGGAAGATCCCTTGGAGTAGGAAACGGCAACCCACTCTAGTATTCTTGCCCGAGGAATTCCATGGACAGAGGAGCCTGGTGGGCTACAGCCCATGTGTTGCAAAAGAGTTGGACATGACTGAAGCGATTTGGCATGTAGCATGCTTTTTAAGGTGAGTTAGTACAAAAACATTTGACAGGGATATAATCTTACAGGATTGTTCTAACCAATAGTTTCTATTTCCCTGTAAATCTAGAGTTAATGAAAGTGAGGTATCACGTGTGTTGTTGAGAAATCATTGCACAACAAAGGAGATCTTAACTCACTCAAACTAGTGGGTTATTTTTCCAGTTTATTTTACACTTGGAGTAAATCAGCATGTGTGAGAGCAGCCAGGAGATCGGATGATGAAACTGGTGCTGCCACTTGTGTGACCTTGTGTGTGACACTCAGACACTCTAGGCCCTCATCTCTTTGTTTCAAAAGTGAGGTTGGAGTAGAAATCTCTCAAACCTATTTTGTGTTGAATGTGTAATATTCTTTGAAACCGTGACTAACTGTGGTGAAGTAAAGCAGCAGCAAGGTGTTTCAGAACTGGAAGGGATTATAGATCCCTGCTATTATTTAATTTGCTGTCCCTCCTGTGCCTTTTACATCCCTGTTCTTTTTGCCAGTTTCATTTGTAAACTGAGAAATGCAGCTTAGTTATAATTGCACTGATTAATTATACCTTTGGTCTCTTCCAAGTGGAATGGCAGGAGTTACTCCTTCCATCTACAACTCAGTATTTTGCTCCTTAAACATTGAAAACGAAGGCTTAGCCATACGTCCTTTAGAACAGTATTGCTTAATCATTTTTGGGTTGTGAATTCCTTTCAAAATCTAATAGGGAAGTTTAGACTCCCTACCTAGATAAATGCACATGTAGAATTTAGAATACATTTTGATCTGACCGTGTACCCATAGCTAAAATCTACTGCTTTATCCTCAGTGCTTGTATTAAAATGTGTTGTTTCACATTCTTGCCTTTCCTGACAAAATACCATTAATGATAAGTGATGTTTTAAGGATTAGTAATTATGTAGGAAAACCCTCTGGCTCAGTATCTGGCTTGTTTTCAAAGTTCAATAAATAATAGCCCATACTGTTGCTACCATTTATGTTATTGTTATGGTATCATTATTACTACTGCTCCGTAAGGGTCTACATTTTTATAATATTGTCTTTGGTGACTTGAGTATAAATATACAACTTTTCTATTCTTAAATTAAGAGTAATTGAAATTTTGGGGCTTCCCTAATTTGAAGCTCAATGATGGGGAAAGAAGAAAAATTTTTATGAGTAGTCTTTTAAGATTCTTATTAGTGCTGTCACCTAATTCATGTTGAAATTAAGTAAAATTAGTTATAGTTCAATGTTAAGCAGAAAAATCTCCAATTTGATTCTTTTGTTTTACTTTGCTTTTGTCATGCTGGTTTTATGATCACCAGAAAGCAAAGCTGGGAAAGAGAGTTAGATTTCAATAGAATTAATGACACTGGGTTTGGAAAGTACCAAGAGGCCATTATGTTTTGCAATATGCCCTGTGGGCAAAAAATATCTTTAGCAGCAATAATTATAGTCTATAGAAATAGTCATACATTTTTTGTCCCCTGCAATTCAGACATGAGATAGTTATTACCTTGATTTTATATTGCACGTAAGTCAATAGAATGGTCTCATCCTACTTAGGAGATAATGTGAGGGGAGATTTATTAATTTCATAAATCTAAAGAGCTTTAATGAAAACTTTTTGAAGAGCTTCTAATAACAGACATTTATGCCTTATATTAAATAAAATAATTCTGGAAGACAAAACCTTTAAATACTTTGTGATTATCTTTTCCTTTCATTTCATGCCTTCCTTCCTTTCTTTACCATTTCTTAGCTGTAGTCCTTCATTATCCCTTATTATAATCATGGCAGTTGTCTTCTGTTGATTTTCTTAGTTTTGTTTTGTTTTGTTTTGTTTTTTGGCTGGCATTAACTTTTCAATATACAGAGCTGTTCCTGCCATTCCTTTCTTTGGCAGCCTTTGGTAGCTGCATATTGCCAACTAGATTTCACGCACCTTACCGAGCATTGCCAGAGGATACCTACTCTGGCCAGCATGTGACCTTCAGCCTTCACTTTTTATTGTATCTCTTCTTTGCACTTCAGTAATAGTCAGATTACTCGTTTCAAAATGCTCAACTTCACATCTTTCTGTTTTTACCTGAATTTGGAGTGGATGACACATTAGACTTCTTAAAAAATCAATTTGTTGCATTCCAAGAGACTTCGTTTCCCCCTTTTGCCCATGTCAGTTAAAGCATTACATGTTTGCTAATATCATTTTCTCAGAAGGGCATACAGTACAGTTATATATATATATATATATATATATATATATATATATATAAAGCTTTTCACACTTGGGAAATGGAGCATGGGAAATACATTTGCTAGTAAACTACTTTCCTTTGGGGATTCTTTAATTGCCTTTCCAATAACTTCATTCCTCTGAATATACCTGCAATGAGGCCATATTTCTAGAAGCTGACTACATTAGCTCTTCCTAAGTTGTGTCTAACTTGTGACAAAATACAACATCAGGAAGATTTACCAAATGTTTGGAAAGAAAAGTCAAAATTACTAATCTGCCTTTTTGACATCTCTTTTAGCCTGCTCTTGAGTTCACAGATGATACTTTTGATCCAGAACTTGCAGCAACAATAGGTAAGCCCATGTTTAAACATTTAGTAGAAATGTCAAATATTTTCTTGCCTTCAGGCTGTTTTATCTAACTCCCCCTACCCATCCTCTCACTACCCCACTGCTTCTGTGTCTGTCAAAATCTTACTTGTCTTTCAGTGTTACCTTTGGTGGTCATTCAGTTTCTGAAGTCTTTGTAAGCTGCCAAATAAAAGACATCCCACAGCACAGGAATGTGTATACAGATAATCGTAACATGTTTAGTGTTAACATAGGACCATGAGACAACAGCAAAGGAAGTTATATTTTTGCTTGGTGAGATCTACAAAGTCTTCGGAAACTGAATGACTACCAAAGGTAACACTTGAAAGAGAAGTAAGATTTTGACAGACATGGAAGCAGTGGGGCACTGTCCTAAGAGGTGGGTTATGGTGATTAATACCGCAGGCTTGGTTGTCTGTCATAATGGACCTAGCAGTGTCACCCGCAGTAGAGTGTGCTGATTTTGTAGTTTTAGCATTTCATATAGTATCTGACATATATTCGGGCAACTTCCCTGGTGGCTCAGAGGCTAAAGCGTCTGCCTGCATAAGCGTCTGCCTGGAATGCAGGAGACCCAGGTTCGATCCCTGGGTCGGGAAGATCCCCTGGAGAAGGAAATGGCAACCCACTCCAGTACTCTTGCCTGGAGAATCCCATGGAGGCAGGAGCCTGGTAGGCTACAGTCGGGGTCGCAAAGAGTCGGACACGACTGAGCGACTTCATTTCATTAAAGACTGTGCACATAAATGCCTTTTAAAAACTGAAGTTTAGATTGCCTGAAAGTGGTTTGCCACAGCAGCTTATTAGAATATATGAGAAGATAGAGCTAGATGATTTGGTATCACATGTTTAGGGAGTAGATGACAATGTAAAGGTACAAGAGACTACTGGCAGTAGTAGAAAGAGCTGAGTCAGAGCAGTGTGAGCGTCTCGGCTCTGCCTTGAGCGTTGTCACCTTGAGAAGTCATTAACTTCCTGTCCTCATCTGTAAGGTGGGAGTAATTTGGGTGAGAATATATTTTTCTTCCAGCTCTAAAATTTCATGATCTGATGAGGAGAATGTAGTAAAAATCTGATTTTGTATTACAATTAGGGAAAGTATCTTAATCAGAATCTCGAAATGTTCACATTTATTACATATGCTTTAGCATTCTCTCCACGTACACATATACAGTATTCTTGCCTTTTTCGAATTGAGAGAAAATTGTATTCAGTATCTTCAGTGTCTTTGACTCTTAAGTACTTTAATGTATATTTCCTTGATGAGCATGGATACGGTTCTCCTGTATACAGATAGATTTTTATCAGTTGTCCCGCTAATACCGTACATACCAAAAGGAAAGAACTGTTTCTGGTCCAGAGTCCAGTCCAGGATCCTAACTGAATTTTGGTGTCATTTTTCCGTAGTCTCTTTTAATGTGAGCAGCTCTTCATTCTTGCTTTCTCTTTGTGGCCTCGGCATTTTTGAAGGGCCCGTGCAGGCCGGTCGTCCTGTAGCGTATCCTTCCGCTGCAGTTGTCCGTGTGTCCTCCGGGTTAGATTCAGGTTGTGCGCTTTGGCGGGAACTCCTCAGCAGCGCTGCTCAGAGCGTGGCGTGTGTTGGTGCTGTTCGTGGTGACTGGACTCGGTTACTTAGGTGACGTGCACCTTGTCTCTTTCTGTCCACTGTCATTCCACCTCCGGTGGTGGTTGAACTGTGGTTTTTCAAATTCCATCGTTCCATTTACATTTCTTACTTAGAATTCTGTAAGGAAGAGCTCTGGACGTGAGTGAGCAAACTCCAAGAGAAGGCTGACGGGCTACAGTCCTTGCGTCACAAAGAGTCGGACAGGACTCAGTGACTAAACAACAACAGGAAAGGCTCTTCTTCGTTTCTGTCAATATGAGCTCATGGTGCCTCTAAATTCAGTAAATTATATCAGGCACTACTTCGCTTTTGTATGACATATTAGCACTGACAGATTTACTGTTATGTATGAAAATGAATCATTTAAAACACTACTAGTTCAAAATCTGTTTAATTTGGTTTTGATGTATTATTTGCTTCTTTAAAAAATGAGCTATTAGTAAAACTTGATTTTACTCAGAACATCCCTGGTATTGGGATAAGCAAAGCGTAGAGAATAGTAAGTATCAGGTAAATAAACTTGCCTGGAGTTAAATTTTTACTAAGGGAATGATCCTACGTATTACATAAGCTTGTTACTTAGTCTCTAAGTCATGTCTGACTCTTTGAGACCCCATGGATGTAGCCCGCCATGCTCCTCTACACGTGGGATTCCCCAGGCAAGAATACTGTAGTATGTTGCCATTCCTTCTCCAGGGGATCTTCCTGACCCAGGGATCAAACCTTTGTTTGCACTGGCAGGCAGATTCTTTACTGCTGAGCCAACAGGAAAGCTCATAATATAAACTGTCTTCATTTCAAACCCAAATGTCATTGGGGTCTTGCAGATTGACAGATGATTTGTTATCTTTATTACTAAAAAGGTTCTGCTTTAAAAACAAATACTAAGATTGCAGTATACTGAGAGAACATTCATAATTTGTTCCCCTAGTCGACCCTGGGTCTTGAAAAGAACATTTTACATTTTGGCATCAGATAATTTTCTGCCCTAGGTTATAACTAATATACACATGAGGTTTTGAAATAAAAATAATTATCTCAGTTGTTAATGGCCATATGAAAAATAGTATTTTGTGGAAAGTCACTGTTTTGCTTCACAGTGTAATAGTAAGTAAGCACGCCTTTGTCTTTCAGTAGTGCAGTGGGACATTCAGTTTCTACCATGCATAAAACACTCAGGGTAATTGTTGGGTTTGGGTTTGGAGATGGTGCTGTTAAGTTGGCATTTTCTTCTGCTTTCTGGGAATTGGCTATAACAACAGAGAGGGAAAAACTACAATACAAACCACGTGGTCTACTAAGCCACAAAACAGGGGAATGGCTGCCTGAAGCAGCGGAGACCAGGCAGGCCGCCTGTGGGAGAAAGTGGATGATGCCGGGCTGCAGAGCTTGGAGCCAGCAGGAGATGCTTCATGAGTTTGAGAGGCCCACCTTGAGGTGCAAAACCTGTTAGCCTTTGTAAAAGCAGGATGGCTTCTCGAGCCAGTGGCAGGGGTTTCCCTGCTGCTGGTTTGATTTTGAGAAGTTGGGAAGTAAAACCAAACAGGGAGTCACACAGACAAGGGGAGGAGATGCCTTTGACAAATGTCAAGACCTTCGATCTCCTCTGGATGCTGAAAAGTAAATAGCTAACTGATTCTCATATAAAAACCTGAATCAAAACAGAATTTTGCTGGTGCAGAACTCATCCCACTATGGCCTTCTGTATTAGCTTCCTGTGGGCAGCTTGTCCAGGAAAACGTCATCACTTTCGGTGATGACTTGGCAGAAAGAATCCAGCTCAAGGCCGCTACTGCCACTCAAGAATTGAAAAAGGAGAAAGGAATGAAAAAACAAAGGACAGGTGAAGAATATTCATCAAAAAACAATATTGCTGTAAAGAAGATGAAAAGAATGACCAAACATTTTGCCATGAATTTAAGACCGTTAATGGAAATATTTATCAGTGAAAGCACAAAACAGTGGTATGAGGTCAGGGAAGAGAGTGTGACTACATGAGAAAGTGCAGTGTAAGCTGACTGAGTCGAAAGAAAAATAAGATAAAATAAAACTATGGCTGAAGTGAAGATGAAATTGGAGGGCTCACAAGGGACAGTAGAGACTGTGGAAAACACAGTAAAGAACAATAAGCTAGAAATGGATAAGTGGGTAGAATTTACCAAAATGAATAAGAATGTTAAAACAAATTCGAGTGAGAAAACATGGGAATCACAAAAGAATATTGTTATATAGTCTGTTTTCATCTTAAAGAAGAAACATAATGAAACAGCCAATATTTAATGATATAATCCAAGGTAACATTTCTGACATAAAAATAAACACACACAGAGAGAAAACTGTAAGAATATTTTGACCATGTTTTTGTTTGTAACATGGGAGTGTTTTTTGGGGAAAAAAATTGATTTTTCTTTTTTCCATGGCCAGGCCATAAGATGATGCTTTACTGAAGTATTTAATCACTGCATTAGAAATGGTTGGCTGAATCTGGGCATGGATATTAGATGTAGTCTGAGTAAATAGCCAAAATTTTCTTCATGTATTCTGTTTATATTTTTTTAAGTTTACCCTTTCTAAAGAAACCTTTGAATGCAAAAAGAGTGCTTAAATAAAACTTTTCAAATAAAAAGAAAATTTAGAACTGGTTCTCTACTTAAGACAGGCTCACAAGCTATTTCTTAATTTGTAAGACTTATAATTGTTACAAATGCAGAAGTATTTTTTGGGGTTGATGCATTTCAGCTTGTTAGACAAATTTTGGTTGTTGGTGGTGGTCTTAGGTCAGTGATTCTTATCACTCCCTTAGTAAGTTTTTAAAGATATCCATTTTGGCTTCTAAGGGAAGATACAAGATCTCCATTCACATGTTACTTTATCATTTGGGCTTACATAACAGAAAGATAACTTAATGAAAATAGAAAGCAGCTAATACATCCTGTTTAATGCCATAACATAACCTTGTTAAAATATTTGGAAATGTGAGATAACCTAAAGAAAAATAGAACTATTCTATTTCATATAATTTCATTCAGGTAAATATTTTAAATGGAGTAAAGCTATAAATATGGTTCTGACATTTCTTTATTTAGAATAATGGCAAATGGTGTCCATCATATATAAATTGTTTCTTTTTTCCATTCTACTTAGAGGCTTTATTAGGAAAGGTTGTGATTTTTTTTTTTTTTAATGTGCTTTTCAGCACTGACTGATGGTTGACAGACATGTTTATACTGAAATGTCCTTGCTTTCCTAGTTGATTCTTTACTCATTTTGTTTGATGTCTTTCTGGATTTGGTATATTGCTTTGGATGGTGTAGTCATTTCCACAACATTGATTCTTCCAGTCCACGAACATGGTATGTCTTTGCACTTGCGTCACCTTTGCTTTCTTTTATCCAGTATATTTTTCTGCATTCAGGTCTTTCGAAGTGATTCATGCCGTCGGTACTTCATTCTGATTTTATTTTTTTAACTTGTTGCTTAGACTAACCATACATCTCTTTGGGTGAACTACCACCCTACATATTTTCCTGGCTTTCTTTTGGACAGTTAGAATTTTCTTCTTGACTTTTTCTTTTGTTTTGAGTCATGAGGACTCCTTTCCTTAACCTCTTTTTTTCTGATTGTTATGGATAAGTTTGTAATTGAGTCAACTAATGCTTTTTTTTTCTTAATGAGTTTTGGATTTTGTGTCACAGTAGACAGACTTTTTTCTTTCTGAGATTATAATTATCTACTTTTTTACACTTAAATATTGAGCCATCTGGAAACTTATTTTAAAGTAATGTAAAGAGGTTGAGAATCAATGATATTGAATGCTTGCTTCAAACAAAAATTGTGCCCCCTTTTCATAATATGGAATTTAATTGAAATATGGATGCCTAATCAAGGACCTCATTTTCTAAGTCCTTTAACTTACATGTGTGGCCATGTAACCAGCAGTCATTAGAAGATGTACATGAGAGTGATGTGTGTCACCTGTATGCCAAGACTTTTAAGAAGTTCTTTGTCCCATCTGCCATCTAAACACAGGCAACAGAAGAGGCAATTGGATTCTGACACCAGAAGTTTGGCAGGAACCTGGGTCCCTGAATTACTGGAGTCAAGATAGCCACTCACTGACCAGGAACATTAACAGTGACTGATACACATGTGAGAATTAGACTCTCACTGTGGTAAGCCACTACAAAGTTGGGGTTTATTTATTGAACTGGCCAGTATGGCTTCACCAGTACAGAATCCAGAGAGAAGCTAACATTCCCTGAGCACTGTGTCTGAGCACACTTCATTGTATTCAGTGAGCACTCTGCCCGCTGTCAGTGAACAGGAAATGTTAGTTACATAATATTTGTAAAGGGTCCGGGAAGGTGGGGGCTGGTTTATCAGTGGGTAACTTACAATTAACTACATGCTAAAGTGAAAATTCTATTCAGTGCACTTGTGTCATCACATCACTAAACTAGACCATGGAAAAATCTGAATGTAAAAAGCCGAGGTATATCAAACCAATCCAGGCTTATTTTCATTTATCTCTTATCATTTAAAACAGGGCATCCTGTACAAACTTAAAATAGGTGGTATACCAGGATGACAGGAAACAATTTTGGCTTCTGGAAACAGAATTCACAATTGTGCAGGAAATTTATCAATTACCACTATCAAGCAAAATAGGCTTCATCTGTAAATATGAGTGCGTAACCCAAGATTACATCTGGAGGAATGCATGAAAGGAGGAGATGAGCTAATGAAATACCTAGAGTTACTGAACAACAAATATTTGGCAATTAAGTTGCGGTTGAGTTAAAAATATTCAAGCAGGATAGCACACTGTTGTTCCTCTTAGCCGCCCAGTATCAGGCAGAGTTTACAAATACTTGATTCTTTGTGGAACTATTTTGAAAATCAAGCTGCTGCTCTGCAAAGTTATTAAGCTCATCTGTAAAACTGTGACCACTTTCTGAGTAGAGTCCTCTACTCTTTTTTGTTGCAATTTGTTCAAAATCAGTTGTGATTCTTTAATCAAAATGTTCAAGGAAGGGAACACCATAGAAACATAAAGTTTTGAAGACTTTAGCAAAATGGAATCTTGAAAACATGGTACCTAAACAGGAAGTAATTGAAGTTGTGGGTTCAAAAGTGACGAACAAAGTGGGAACAAAATGACGTCAGATAAGAGGAGTTCAGTGTATCTGACTGAACTTTTATAACTGTAGTTTGTAATTTCATAAATTGTGAGAAGAATTTTTGAATGAGCTTCCATTTGTAGGGTAAATTTACATTCTATGATGAATAGAATAAAATGGAAAAGCCCTATTTTTGTGACATCTTTATTTTGTTTGACTAAGTATTCAAGATAATTAGAAACAGAGACAACACTGTTGAGGAGTTTTGTGTTATAAAATATTTGTCTAAGAGTGAGTTTTAATGAAATAAAAATGATAATATGATGAAAATATTTGGACTAAAATATTAAACATTTCCATACATAAAAGCATAATTATGTACCTTCACTGAGAATTTTGCTGAGCTTACCAGGAATCTCAACATATGTAGAAAGAGTTAATTTTTTCAACAAAATATGGGATACAGAGAAGAGCTTTTTGAAAGTGTCAATAAATTTCAATTTATTAATGCTAAAATGCAATCTTGGGGACTATTACAATTTTATGACAACTGAAACAAATGAGAGCATATTTGTAATTAAGGTCACTGAATGAAAGGGGAGAGACAATGTAGCAGAAAAACATTTGAAGAAATAAAGGCTAAAATATTTCCAAATATGATGGAAAATGTCAAGCCACAGGTCCTAAGTGCTTAAAGATATCTAAGGAGATTGAATAGAAAAAACACCATATATAATCTCATCATAGTCAAATTGCTGAAAGCCAGTAATAAAAAAATATTAAATGAATATAGAGGGAAAAAATGCATATACCATAGAAAAGATCAATATGAAAGTGAAGACTGAATTCTAATCAGCACTGCATCAAGAAGACGATGCAATGACATTTTTAAAGTGTTGAAGGAAAAGAAATCCTTCTCAACCTAGAGTTCTATATCTGTTTCAGTTCAGTTCAGTTCAGTTGCTCAGTCATGTCCGACTCTTTGCGACCCCATGAATCGCAGCACACCAGGCCTCCCTGTCCATCACNTACTCTGCATAGAAGTTAAATAAGCAGGGTGACAATATACAGCCTTGACGTACTACTTTTCCTATTTGGAACCAGTCTGTTGTTCCATGTCCAGTTCTAACTGTTGCTTCCTGACCTGCATACAGATTTCTCAAGAGGCAGGTCAGGTGGTCTGGTATTCCCATCTCTTTCAGAATTTTCCACAGTTTACTGTGATCCACACAGTCAAAGGCTTTGGCATAGTCAATAAAGCAGAAATAGATGTTTTTCTGGAACTCTCTTGCTTTTTCCATGATCCAGCAGATGTTGGCAATCTGACCTCTGATTCCTCTGCCTTTTCTAAAACCAGCTTGAACATCAGGAAGTTCACGGTTCATGTATTGCTGAAGCCTGGCTTGGAGAATTTTGAGCATTACTTTACTAGCATGTGAGATGAGTGCAATTGTGCGGTAGTTTGAGCATTCTTAGGGATTGCCTTTCTTTGGGATTGGAATGAAAACTGACCTTTTCCAGTCCTGTGGCCACTGCTGAGTTTTCCAAATTTGCTGGCATATTGAGTGCAGCACTTTCACAGCATTATCTTTCGGGATCTGAAATAGTTCAATGGGAATTCCATCACTTCCACTGGCTTTGTTTGTAGTGATGCTTTCTAAGGCCCACTTGACTTCACATTGATTAAATTCATAGTTTATATTTACTTGTCAGTATTCCTCTCTCTGCAGAAGTTTTGAGGAGATTGTTAAAAAAAATCACACACAGCTTATCCTTCAAAGATAGGACACAATTGAGCGACTAAGTACAGCACATTAGGCAAAAAACAATTTCCAAAATATATAAGAAATACTTTGGTAACACAAATGTGTTACTAAATAACACACACACACACACACACACAAATGCCTGTAAATTAACATTTTAACTAGATTGCAGGGAAAAAAGTTGAGATGTCAATGAGCTTAGTTTTATTTTTCTAATAAGTCTTCCTGTGGGAGAACAACTTCTTTTAATAAGATAAAGTCATGTTTAATTCCAGAATATTACTCTTCTTAATAACCTGTATAATTTCAAGTTAAATAATATTTTCATGTGCTTATATAGCCTGATTACAAAGAAGCGAAGAAAAAAATTGGTTTAATTCCATACTTGTGCAATATTAATATATAGTTTCTTCCCTTGCTGTAGTACTTATTTCAATTTCTACATTTTTCTTAGTTAACTGAATTCTCTAAAACTATTTTGCCATATTTCAAGGCTGCTACCTGTAGTTTTGGAAAGAGAAAGATAAAAAAAATAAGTAAATACCCAATGAGTCAAAGTCCAAAACACTCAGCAACAAAATATTGACATTCAAGATATAATGCTATTATACTTACCAAGTATTTCAAAAAATTTCCCCCAAATTCTTTTTCAGTTCAGTTCAGTTCAGTCACTCAGTCATGTCCAGCTCTTTGCGACTCCATGAATCCCAGCACGCCAGGCCTCCCTGTCCATCACCAACTCCCGGAGTTCACTCAAACTCACGTCCATTGAGTCGGTGATGCCATCCAGCCATCTCATCCTCTGTCGTCCCCTTCTCCTCCTGCCCCCAATCCCTCCCAGCATCAAGGTCTTTTCCAATGAGTCAACTCTTCACATGAGGTGGCCAAAGTACTGGAGTTTCAGCTTTAGCATCATTCCTTCCAAAGAAATCCCAGGGCTGATCTCCTTCAGAATGGACTGGTTGGATCTCCTTGCAGTCCAAGGGACTCTCAAGAGTCTTCTCCAACACCACAGTTCAACAGAATCAATTCTTCGGCACTCAGCGTTCTTCATAGTCCAACTCTCACATCCATACATGACCACTGGAAAAACCATAGCCTTGACTAGACAGACCTTAGTCAGCAAATTAGTGTGTCTGCTTTTAGGACTATTTTAATGTGCTATTTTGGTGTTCCAGCACCATGGTTACCAAAATAAAACCACAAGAGTAAATTTCAATTTGATGTTAATTTCCTTCCAATTATTATAACTCTTTGCTTGGCACAGAGTTTCCATTGATTGCATAAGAAGCTTTACGTGTGGGACAACAGTGTGGTATTAAAAGCAGAACAGATACTCATTCCACTTAACTTTTGTTTTCACAGTGGCTTTACTAGACATTAGTTTTCTGAAAGCAACAGAAGATCCTAAATAGGGCAAAAAATAGCAAAAGAAAAGAGAACATTATCTGTAGAGATTGCACTGTCCTCTTCTTTATTAGCCTTCAGAATATTGTAAGATTTTCAAATAATCTTGCCATCCATTCAATTTTCTTTCATAAATCTTCAGACTTAGTTAGCAACTGTATTTGAGAGCTACAGAATCAAGTCAGTGGACAAACAGGGCATATTATCTGTATGTATTTATGTTTATACATTTTACATATATAAATAAATCATAAAAGTGTATGTATATATACATATATAAATGAATAAGTACATTATATATATAAATCCAGATAAAACATATTAATCTATGTCATTTTATATCATCACCCATCCAAAGATCTATGCATTAAATAAGTTGTCTTCAGCCTAAGACCTATGTCAAAGTGGTAATTATTTTTTAATATTTTATATATAGTTATATAAATATAATATTTGAATATCTTTTTTTTAATGCTTCATCAGGGGACTCCTAAGCAGAAACTATGAGACAGATGATGCCTGGATATGAAATTAGGAAAACTAAAATAGCCTTTTAGAAAGCTGAGGAACATGGTTCTGTGCTTTCTCTTAATATCAGGTACAACTCTCTCTACGACAATGGTTGTCAACTCAGGACAATGTTGACTGGAGACTTACTAATGGTCACGACTTGGGGATAGGGATGGGTGAAGTAGTTGCTACTGGCTTCTAATGGCTAGAAGCTGAGTATGCTATTAAGCATCCTACAATGTGCGGGGCAGACACCCACAACAAACAGTAACCTGGTTCATAGTGTAAACAGTGTGAATGTTGAAAAGCCCTGCACTAAGTCAAAAATAACAAGATATTTTAATTCTAAGAGCCCCTTAAAATCAACAGTGGCTAATGGAAGTGTTTTCTCCTCTCTCCATTTTTTTAAGAAAGATTTTGAGGCTATTTTTCAATTATGAGGGAAATAAATCAGTAGTTCAGTGACGTCTGCCATGTGTGAAGGCTGAGGATCAGATGAGGGCATATTTTCTATTTGTATCCTAAACCTTATATATTTTAGAGTTCTAATTATTTGCCTCTGGTGCACCAAATGGCTAGAAGCTAAGTTCAGTTCAGTCCAGTCACTCAGTCACGTCCAACTCTTTGTGACCCCATGGACTGCAGCACTCAAACTCATGTCTATTGAGTCGGTGATGCCATCCAACCATCTCATCCTCTGTTGTCCCCTTCTCCTCTCACCTTCAATCTTTCCCAATATCAGGCTCTTTTCAAATAAGTCAGTTCTTCAGAGCAAGTAGCCGAAGTACTGGAGTTTCAGCTTCAGCATCAGTCCTTCCAATGAGTATTCAGGACTGACTTCATTTAGGATGGACTGGTTAGATCTCTTTGCAGTCCAAGGGACTCTCAAGAGTCTTCTTCAACACCACAGTTCAAAAGTATCAATTCTTCAGCACTCAGCTTTCTTTATACTCCAACTCTCACATCCATACATGACCACTGGAAGAACCATAGCTTTGACTACATGAACATTTGTGCTTGCTATTTGGTAATTCCTTATCTTCTGGTTGGAGCTTCCCAGATGGTGCCAGTAGTAAAGAATCTGTCTCTCAATGCAGGGGACATAAGAGATGTGGGTTCAATCCCTGAGTCAGAAAGATCCCCTGGAGGAGGGCATGGCAACCCCCTCCAGTATTCTTGCCTAGAGAATCCCATGGGCAGAGGAGCCTGGCAGGCTACAGTCCATGGGGTCCCAAAGAATTGGACAGGACTGAGATGACCTAGCACACACTCACATCTTCTGGTTACCTTTGCTTTCCTATGTGTTTGGGCAAAGAAAAGCTAACTTGAGGTGTGGCAAAAAAGTGTGGAATCCTTATGAGTTTGGAGATGCTTTACCTCATAGTCTGTAGGAGTAACCTCATTCCATTCTGAGTTCCATCAGTCACCTTTCACGTGCATTTATAGTCAACTATAGTTGATGAAAGTCAACTGTTCTTTTTGACTGTATAAGATGATATAACAGTTAAAGCTACATATTTGGAAAATTTAACAGAATAGCATTAGGTTTAATAACTTGTTTTATATTTAGATCACTACTGGTTGCTTGGACTGTTTTTTCTCACTACTAGTTGTTTATGATAGAAAAACAAGACAGAAATCAACACAATAATAACACAATAAAGTGTAGCAGGGTTTCTGGAAAGTATTTTCTAGGTTATATTTATTGATATACGGAAATTAAGTCATGGTTCCTTTAACAATCACAGAGAATATAATATTTAAAACTATCCAAAAATAACATCTTGATTATTATGTCCAAAATCCAATACATTCTGTTTCCAAAATCTCCAGGCAACAAAAACATGTTTTGCAGAAAATGATACAGTATATGCCAAGAGGGGGTGGTAATTATCATCAGCTTTTATGTTTAACCGTGATAGGATGTTATTACAGCCATCATATCTAGTAGCTGTCTTATAATCAAGTTTAAACACAGTCTTGGGGACGCTGAGCCCAGCTCTGTGATTTAGTCGCAAAAAAAAAAAAAAAAAAAAAAAAAATTCCTGAAAGGTTCTAAACATGCTAAAGAAAGAAAACAAAGTCACGCACGTAGACGTGCAGCTAACACTCAGTTCTCCCCATCAGGTTTCGCTTTCTGAAATTAATGCCTAGAGAAAGAAAACTAGTCTCTTTCTAACAGTACATCTATCATTGTTTCTATGATTAGCACATCATTTTCTTCTTTCTAAGGGTTGTCTAGCTATCTATTTATCTCTTTAGGCTGCTCTGGGTCTTCGTTGGGGCCCGCGGTCTTTCTCCAGTTGTGGTAAGTGGGGCTGCTCTCTAACTGCTTCTCATCATGGGGGCTGCTCTTGCTGCGGAGCACAAGCTCCAGGGCGCGTGGGCTTGGTTGCGGCAGGGGAGACCTTCCCAGACCAGGGATCAAACTGTGCCCGCTGTATTGGCAGGTGGATTTCTATGCACTGAGCCACCAGGGGAGTCCTAAAGCCATTAGCCACTGGACCACCACGGAAGCCCTAGCCCATTTTCATCCTTAAAATTTCCAGCAGCTTTCTGTCCCTGAGTGAAACAGAAGGCCTTACGCTGGCCACAGAGTCCTGCACAAGCAGCTGTGCGCCGCCCCCGGACTTCACTGCACTGTCCTCTTTGGAATGCCCCTAAAACACTACACGGGCTCCTATCTCAGGGACTTTCATTTACTACTTGCCTTGGAAGAGGCATTCTTCCTCTAGATTTCTGCATTGTTCCATCTCTCAACTCTTCCCTGTCTCCTCTCTTCCCTTGGTTGTTTAAGCATGTAACTGTCACTCCACACCCCACCCAGCTTCATCAATCCCTGGTCATCTTTCTCCTCCTTCCCTGCCTCATATTTCTCCAGAAGGGTGTGTTCCCTTTCCTGTTATACTTTCCTAGATAGTCTGAGTAAGTTATGCATTAATTCAAACCTTTCTTATCTGTTTATTTTCATACTATTACTCATAAGTTATTTTAATACTATGAGTATCTGAAATGCTCCAATGATAATGTTCCAATCTTAATAGATCTAAAACTATTATTTAATTAAAGAATTTGTGGGATTTTTGTTGTTGTTGTTGTTGTTTCCCTTATGTAGCATAAGATAACTTTGGTAAGTTTCCCTGAAATATGGAGTTTTTTTTTTTTTAATAGCCAAAATAAAGGGTGAAAGTCAACCATTTGCAAAAATCATGTGATGGCAAACATTAGTGACTTTGCTGTTATTCTTATGTTTCCCTCATTTTTAAAATTCTTTTTAATTACTAAATGAAGAATATGAGAGCATTTGGTTGATATTTATATTTCCAGCTTCTTCTAGTGTGCCTAGCATATACTGGATAATCAGCAAATGCTGGTTACATTAAAGAATAGATTTAGTAACAGAAATACTTAGTAATTAGTAGCTAGATCTAGTAATATAAAACATTTAAATCCATCTTTTAAAGCAAGCACTCTCTGATCTGATTTGTGTGTTTCTCTAGTTTCAAATACATGTAAATAATGAAACAAGTACCTCCTATGAATGATCTTTGTTTCCAAAAGTAAACTGATGGTTTGCTTTCTAGTTAATTTCTTACTTAACAGTGATGTCAGCAGGAAGTGCCTTTCATCTCAAATTTAATTTAAGCCCTATTAGGAGAACTCTCTTTGCCAGAAGACTAGAGTCCTTACATCTCTTAGAATGGCATGTGTTCTCACTAGCTGATCACATGATTACATTATAGATCTTCTGAATTTAGTAACTGATTCTAAAAATAAAAATCTACACCAAAAAACAAAAATGAAGCCTTCCTCTAAGTTGCTAAAGATAAAAGAATCTATGGAAAATTTAACTTATTATTTCACATTTTGGTCTCAACTTTCCTGCAAGCTATAACAGTTTTTGAGGACCACTGTAACAAGCTATCACAAATGAATGGTTTAAAATAGTAGAGATGTATTGTCTCATGAGTTCTCATGGAAGCTGAAGCTCCAATTCTTTGGCCACCTGATGTGAAAAGCTGACTCATTGGAAAAGGCCTTGATTCTGGGAAAGATTGAAGGCAAAAGAAGAAGGTGGCAGGAGAGGATGTGGTGGTTAGAGAGCAGTATCAACTCAATGGACTTGAATCTGAGCAAGCTCTGGGAAATAGTGAAGAACAGGGAAGCCTGGCGTGTTGCAGTCCTTGGGGCTGCAAAGAATCAGACATGACTTAGTGACTAAACAACAACAACGATGTATTCTCACAGTTCTGGATAGTAGATGTCCAAAATGAAGCTGTCAGCAGAGCCACATGACCCCTGAAACCTCTAAGAATTTTCCAAAAAGAAAATTCTTCCTTGCCTCTTTGTAGCTTCTGACAGTTTACTGGCGACCCTTAGCATTCCCTGGCCTGCAGTGACATTACTTCAATCTCTTCCTCAGATGTCACACAGCATCCCCCCTTCAGCATCTCTGTGGCCTCTTTTTATAAAAACATGAGCCCTATTGGATACAGCCCCCCAACTCTTTTGTAACCTCCTCTTAACTAATTACATATGCAGTGGCCCAATTTCCCCAAAAAAAGTCACATTCCGAAGTTCTAGAGGTTAGGACTTTAACATATCTTTTGGGGAAGTACAATTCAACCCACGTGAAGGAAGTGAAAGTGTTCGTCACTCAGTTGTTCCGACTCTGTGTGACGCCATGGATTTTAGCCTGTCAGGCTCCTCTGTCCATAGGATTTCCCAGGCAAGAATACTGGAGTGAGTTGCCATTCCCTTCTCCAGGGGATCTTCCTGACATAGGGATCAAACCTGTGTCTTCTGCATTGCCAGTAGATTCTTTACTGTCTGAGTCACAAGGAAAGCCCATTCAACCCATACCATCAGCATTTTTCTAAGAGGGATAAAACTGCAACACCCTGGTATTAGGGATACATCAAATGAGGTTGTGCATTGGGATGTTATATAATGCAGTGGTTAAAGGCACAGAACCCAGTAGAGATGTTTGACTGATTCCTTAGGAGCAAGAGCTAACACGAATGGAAAAAAGATAGTTCTAACAGCAAGAATAAAGTCACAGAGTTCTAAGGGGCACCGGGGAAATGGTGTTCTGAAATCAATAAGGCAGAAAAAGTGGTGTCAAAAAATAATGAAAATTCTTCCTCAAAGAAGAATCCCAAGTAATAAATATAGAAGGAAGGAATGAGAAAAGTTTTAATATATTACCATTAAACACCACAGTGATAACCACTGCAGGGAAAACACACTAATGAATGCTAAATTGGTGAGCAAAAACTTAAAGGAAAATAGGATATTTGCAAAGCCCCAAAGTACCTCCCTCAAGTTATTAATTACTATGTAGCTTTAACATATCTCCAAATGCTAGTATTTCTCCCTCCAGGAGACATAGCTTAATTCTCTTACCCTTAAGCATTAACTGAACTCAGTGACTCATTACTAATAAATCTAATGAAGGAAGGGAAAGCATAGGAAGTTTATGAAAGATAATCCCAGCAGATATTGCCTTATAACCAAGTGATCAAGAAGAACATCATCTTTAATAAGTCCTATGGATATCATGTACCTCCAAATGGTGTGAGGAGAAGGATACTTCACACCTCTGTGGTATCCCCTCCCAGATTTCATAACCCCAGTCCAATCATGAGAAAGTATTTGATCAACAGGTTAAGAAAATAAAAGGACTTTTATATGCAAGAGCAGGGGTGAAGTGAAGCCATTTTCATCTAAACCATGATCATTTGAGAGGAGAATGTGGTATTTCAGATTAATTTCTTCTCCTCTGAGTGTGGAACCATTCTAGAAAATAATATCATCCAAGAACTAAAACCAAGAGATGAGATACATCAATCTTACATCATTATTTCAAATTGCAATCCTCATGTAGTGGATGTGATGCCTACTCCAGTTCTCAGCTCCTCTTTTAAATGATCAGCTCCTATTTTAATCCTCTAACCGGCAAATGGAGTAGTACAAATCCAGTGTCAATCAGTCAACAGCTCCTCATTTTCCCAGATCAGGTCTAACATCCAGGGTCCTTACCAAGTTTGGGAGGCTGACAATGGTTCATCAATTAACAACTGTCCAACACACCTAGGCACTGCACCAGATAATTTTTTTCTTTATGTAATTTAATTATAAAATCCATATGAGAGGTGAATTCTAATTTACTGAAAAGGAAAAGAAGGGAATTGTTTTTGTGGTAAACTATGAAGGCAGTGGTACCCCACTCCAGTACTCTTACCTGGAAAATCCCATGGACGGAGGAGCCTGGTGGGCTGCAGTCCATGGGGTCACTAAGAGTCAGACATGACTGAGCAACTTCACTTTCATTTTTCCCTTTCATGCATTGGAGAAGGAAATGGCAACCCACTCCCGTGTTCTTTCCTGGAGAATCCCAGGGACGGCAGAGCCTGGTGGGATGCCGTCTATGGGGTCGCACAGAGTCGGACACGACTGAAGCGACTTAGCAGCAGCAGCAGCATGTGTAAAGTTTACCATTCAACAATTTAAAATGTATGATTCAGTGGTATTACATTTACAATATTCTTCAACCACCACCACTATGCATTTTTTAAACTGTTTCAAAATCACAAAAAGAGTCTGTACTCAAGCAATGACTTCCCTTTTCCCCATTTTCCTAGCCCCTGTCAAACCCTGTTCTACTTTCTCTATCTGTAGTTTGCCTTTTCTAGGTGGCTAACATAAAGGAATCATACAATGTTTGTCCTTTGATGTCTGAGGACATTTAGCATTATTTTCAAGGCTGTGGTGTGTATCAGAATGTCATTGTTTTTAAGGTTGAATATCATACCAACGTATGTGCATTTCACATTTTGTTTATTCATCCACCAGTAGATGAATACTTGTTTCTACTTATTGGCTACTGTGAATAATGGTATGAACATTGTTGCACGAGTATCTGTTTAAGCCCCTGTCTTAATTCTTCCTTGTATATACATAGAAGTAGAACTGGTGGGTCATATGGTAACTCTGTGTTTAACTTCTTGAGCCAAACTGTTTTTTTGTACTACCTGTACCAGTTTACATTCCCACCAGCAATGCAGAAGGGTAATCCTTACCACACATGTTATTTCCTTTTTTCTATCCCTTTAACAGTAATGGGTGTTAATGGTATCTCACTTGGGTTTGATCTGCTTGTCTCTAATGACCAGTGGTGTTGAACATCTTTTCATTTTCTTAATGGTCATTTGTGTATCTTCTTTGAAGAAGTGTCTATTTAAATCCTTTGTCCACTTTTGAATTGGGTTGTTTGTTTTCTAAGGAAACTGAGTTTTAAAGCGTTTGTAATTTGCCCAAGATTGTTCAATATACAAGTGGCAGAAACAGCATTCAAAATCCATGTGGTGGGCTGCCAAGCCCTTGCTGTCTTTATAATTCCAAAAGGCTTGCCTTCAAGCCAAGGGAGTTTAGCCAAAATTCATTCTCCCTGACATGATGGACTCCATCCAAGAGGGAAAACAAACATTCATAAATTATAACAGCTGCGGCCCCCACTGTGACTACCTCTCAAATAACAAACCGTGGCATCACTGCTATAAAAGTGATAAGCACCCCTCCAGGTACTGGCTCAATTTTCTGGGTTTTATTCAGAAATAAAGCTTTTCAAAGGTTATTACCTAATTTAGGTAACATTTTTATTTTACATACAATTCCTACTAGCACAAATATCTTTTCAAATGCCTCTCCAAAGCACAAATGTGCACCAACTTCTAAGTACAGTGTATAAAAAGTACCCTACGGACAGCAAGTGACAGAGAAAACTCTCCAATGAAGGCAGTAATAATAAGTATGTGGTCAGTTTTTGCTTTGCTTCCATTCAGTTTCCTATACAGAGGAAGAACTATGTATGGAGTCAAACATTTTATCTAAAAAAGCTAAAGTCCAGATTCTTTATTTCTTATCAAGGTAAACAACATGTCACACATAGGGTCGCACAGAGTCGGACACGACTGAAGCGACTTAGCAGCAGCAGCGGCATGTATATATATAAGTGATTGACAGACTGGCTTTAAATCTTTTTTATATGGAAATAAATGTATTTTCTGGGGAGAGAAAGCCAACTTAATTTTGGCTGTAGAGACACTGGTTTTGAAGGAGACTTTGATGGCAGTGGCCAGGGAAAAAGAATTATGGTGCATCATATAAAGACTTGACCAGGCTTTAAAGAAGGAGGCCACAGAGGAGTCTCATTTACAATCGCTGCCTGAGCCTGGGGACAACAGTGGCACTCCAGGCAACAGAGGGGGGCTGATCTCTCAAATGCTTCTCAGCAGGTGGCCCACAGACGACACCTCATCCGTCTGCAAATTAATAGCGTTGCAGCAATGCTCCACTTACAGCACAGTCTGACTTCTTTTACCCAATTCCCATGAAAACGGTGACTATTATCAGAATGACAATGAAGAAGGTCACCAGAAGGGTAATTACAAACAGAGTCAAGAAAGGCAAAGCCCGACAACAAAAATAAGGCCATCAAATAAAATACCGCTTGATATTTCCAAGTGTGTTTCTTTACCGTTGGGGCTATTTTTAGCCTGCCTTTTATTTTTTAACTGTAGCTATATATTTTAATAATTAAACTGAAGCTCATTCATTTGGGAACGCAGCGTAAATCAGCATGCATGCCTTCATTGTCTAGAGACTGAAAGAGTTCAAGTCAAGCATGAAGGCAGCCAGGAGACAATGTGTCCTTAAGAAGAGTGTCACTTGGCTAAGGAAAGATACATCTAAAAACCTTTCCAGCAATGTGTGCCTCAAAGCCCCCTTACAATTGTTCAGTCCATGCACCAGGGAACTGGTTTTTATCATGAAAAATTTCCCCTAGCCTTTCTAGAATGATGCTCGCCTTTCTTTTAATAGTATCCCCCCCACCCCACCCCAGTGCTGTCCCTTTAGC